>OY764963.1:93819834-93994834 GCA_963668005.1 Melieria crassipennis | reverse complement strand
TGATTAAGTTCTGCAGTATTCGGAGAGGAAACACTTTTGTTGACAAAGAAATCGTCTGTGGCGGCATATTTTTATAATTATTTTATAGGTTTTCAAAGTTTTTAAGAACTGACCTAATCCCAAGAAAACTACTTGCTTAAGTTTTCGATAACAAACCTTCATATATGTCAACCTTCTTATGTGTCAAAAACATACAAAATATGCAAAATGGATATTGAAGGTAACATTTTTAAAAGCATTTTACAGACATAGTGCGGCCATAAAAGTTCAAAATAGAAAATTTTGACAAAAGGCTACAATGTTCCTCTTTAATTTGATATTCATATCTTTCATCATTGCAAATATTTTATAGACATTTTTCGAAATGTGTATGTCCTTTTAAAAGTACATCTGAATAAGAAAATTTAAAACTAAAAATGCCAGTTTACTATGAATGATCTCTAGTTTCACGTCTATAACAAGTTTTGAATGGGTCTTGACAAAACTAGTTTTTTGTTGCATAGTGTAATGTCAAAATATGCCAGGGACATGTCGACCAACTTAACAAAAAAATATAAATCGAAAATCGCATGTACGTAGTGTGTGAAATTTGAGAAGTCACCTCTTTTAACAGTTCTCGTAGATCTAACCCGATATCTAACCTAACCCTTATTTCTCTATCGAGTAAACTCGTCACTCCAGGGTCCCTCTGACCTGATGCCTGATACCTATTGCGGATTAAATAAGTAAATGTAGCTTTTTAAATGTAGCTTCTTGACTAACGATGTCACTGTAATTAAAATTGTGAAATGGCTACCTCTCTCCAGCCCTTCAAAAGTATCGGCGACCACTGGTGCAGCGTTCAAGTGCAAAGTAAACCAAAACCAAATAGAAATTTGATACTCACTGCCTGTGGCACGCCGCACGACAGTGTGGGTGAAATTGCCCAAAGCTGCCACCGTCACAATCGAGTCCTTCTTGCCGCCTGTCATCTGCAAGAGACATCAGAAAATTTATGAAGCAAACGACAGACGAGAAATAAAAATTGTTAAATAGAAATAATTAATACAAATTAATGCGCAAAGTAAATAACTTTTTTTGACAAATATGTATTTAATTAAAATATTCTTTCAATTGCATTATTTACGAACGTACAAAACATGCTGTGAGCGTGAAGGATGCAATTCGTGTCGGAATTTAATGTGCGGTGAAATTCCTGAAATGGCTTTCCATGCTCGTGTTGGCCCATATGAGTTGAGTGAGTGGGGATGGTAGAGGGTTGAGTGAATTTGGTTCTGGCAGATGGCTTTAATATGGGATCAAGTGCACAGTCCTGGGTGGGAACCAATCCATACGAACATTGCTGTGTGTGCTTGTACTGCAGTGTGTATGCGTTGCCCGTTGGACCAGCTTCACAACCATAAATCGAAGGCTTTATTAAGTTTTATCTCCTCATGCATATCTACCCTCTCTTTCTCTTTTTCGCTTGTGTTATGTATGCGAAGGCGCACGTGCGGGTCTTGCCTGTTCATATACTTACACGCAGGGTCGTAGTTAGACTTTTGCATAGGGAGGGCAAAGCTATTTTTTGTTTTGTTTTATTGACTATCAAAATGTTGATGATAAATTAGATTGTTTCGATTTATTTTTATGTATGTATTATAATAAATCAATTCCATTTTTAATTTAAATGTTATTGTTATTTTATGTCCCCTTGGTTATGCATCTGCCTGTCATAAACGTATTGAAAATCCACCCCATACCATCTGCATTTCTGTTGAAGTTTTTTACTTGAAAAAAAATCAAACACGAACCGCAACGTACATGAAGCCAACAACAAAATTGCTACATATTTGCTAGAAACAAAAACGCCAGCAGCCATGCATTGTGCTTATGCTTGTGTTCTTACAATACAGGAACAAGTTGCTTCAAGTGCAGGCCAGCCGAAGAGCGAGAAGGCCACGTTCGAGATTAGGTGGTGACCGGCCCTAAAGGCAGGATTTATGTCGACTTTATTGGCAGTAGGCTTTTTATGTCTGAGCATCCTTGAAATAAAGTAGCATTTGATGTTTACGCCAAACTAACACACACACGCACACACGCACATCGCACACGTACCCAATGCCCAGCGCAAAATTGGAATATAATAAACAGCGCGCACACACGCAGAGCCTTGGAGCGACCTCACGCGATTGGTGTGTGTTGGCTTCGAGTGCGTCATTTGGGCACACACCACTGCCGCGCCGTGTCCCCATCCCAGCCAACTCATCCCATTTAAGGCACATCATTGCGGCAGAAAATTCATTATTATTAAGTTTATGTCTGGCGAGCGAAGGCACTCGGCGTCGCCTTGCGTTTAGGTTGATGACCGTGCGGACGGACGGACAGGCGCGCCAGTTTTATTGCATAATTGAATGTGCACAGTCTCCGGTGCGCCGATGCCGGCATTTCTGCACATTTCCCAATGTGTCAGTATTGAATTTGTGTGTGACTACACGTTTGAATATTCACTGAAATGTGTGTGTGTGCAAGGTTTTGGATTTTTTGTCAGTTGTCAGCCGCATCCTTGTTGTGTTTCCTACAAATATAACGCAATAACTGGCGTTTAATGTGAATCTTAATCTCGATCATAAATATTTGCGTGCGGTAAGATCTGACTTTATATCCGCTTACGGATTCAGCTCAATGTTGACATTGGATGCAAGCGAAATCAAACTGCGAGAGAGTCCAAATTGTGTACACAATCCATGGTCAATGGATGTCAGAACGAAAAAGCGGTAACATTTTGTTTGGTAATAAAACTTAAATTTGTTTATCAGGTAATGTTAGAAGTGCACATCGCCGCAAAGGAAGTAATTTTCTTGATCCACTATTTACTTAATTTTGAAAAAAATAAGCTGCTAAGATTTAGTGTTCGAAGAAAGAAAGAAACATTGTCTTTTATATTTTGATGTTGGCTACAATTGAGGATTAAATCTGTGGTCGCTTTGGTTCGTGTTTGAAAGCACTAATCAGCTGAGCCATGGCGGCCGACGCGAAAAATCCAAACCAAACATCTCCACAATGCACTCAATGATGCACAGAGTTATGATTTAAAAGTGCAAGCAGCAATTTGTATCCATTCGCTATGATGAACGCTTAAATGTTGTGCACTTTCTTTGTATCCTTTTTTATTGGTGTTGCAGTTATGCGGCGTAGATCAACTTTTTCGTTTAATAAACTTTCATGTAAGTTGAGTGTTGACTTTGCCGGTGGCAACTGTAACAACACCAATGACAATAACGACACTCACACAGTGAAACAATATGCAATTAATGTGAAAAGTCCGCCTTTAACTGACAACTTTTGCCTGGACCGAACTTCCGCTGGGTCCGTACGTCCAAGCGGTTCACTTTGTGGCGCACGTTGACGGCCGTTGCTTCCGGCCATTCAATTGCACTGAGTTGAGTTAAGTTGTGAAGGTTTGCATATTTTTTCAGTAACTTTCAGCACACACACGCACACAACCGCAAGCATATTCAGTGGAAAAGTCGAGAGAGGAAACGCCAATGCCGATGTCAACGTCAACGCCAACGCCAACGCGTGTGCAAAGCGTAAAACGATGAACCGGTTAAGTGGCACTCAGCCAGTCAGCCAACTGAACGACCGAGTTGGCTTATTTGAACTTTCAGCGGAATCAGAATTCAAAAAAACAATACGACAACTAAAAAGTAAAGAGAAAAACGATGACATCCTGCCAGCCAGCTGACATGGTGCGACCGCATTGTGTGGCGCGGCGATGTGCAACACGGCGACTAGTGGATGTCGCCGACTGTGTCACGTTGCATGGGACGTAACACACGCCCACTTTTACTTGTAGATAGACGTTTATATTCCTCACATTCCACGCACATATGCACACATTCAACATATGCATTCAATATTGGCAGCAATGCAACAATTGTTGCTTTGTGGCATGCCTCCATTACCAAAGCTGTTGAATGCAACATACTCGTATGTAGATATGTACTATATGTACTATGTTGTTGTTTGTATGTATGCACCTATTCCGTTCTAAAGAGTAGCAAAAGCGTTAGTTGAGGAAGTCGGGGAGGAAACAAGAAAAAGTTGTGTTTAGCAAAAAGTGTATTGAAGCCGTGGATTATTACGTTTCTGTCGATGAAAGTGACAACTTGGCAAGTAAATTGCTAGCATAGCAATTTGCATGCACACAGATATGACAGTTACCCACTGGTCAAAAATGCTATTCATCGGTTTTGTACGCTGCAATAGTGTGTCAGGATTTTTTAACCTGTCCATATGGCTGTCCGTTTATCCACAAGCTTGTCCGTCCGCCTATCCATCCTTCGAACCAAGAATCTGTTCATATGTCTGTCTGCCTTCCTTCTGTCTGTCCATCTGTATGTTCAGTTAAATTGCCGTCTAATCGTCCCCTTGTCCGCCCATCCTGTCTTTTCATCAAACCGTTCATCAATCCGGTCCTTCGTTTATCTATCTCTCAACTAGACAATCCAATCGGCCATCTATTCCGTTCCATAGCCGTTCGTTCGTCTAATCTTCCTTCCGTCTGTTTGTTCGCCCGTTCATCCGTCCACCTGTGTGTCTCTCCGTCCGCATGTTTTTTCGCCTGCATAGATTCAACATTCAACGAAATACTTATTGCATGCCTTCTATGTTAAGTTTCACTTACCCGCTCATAGTCCGCCTCGTTTTTGGTTTGCGCCGGATTTAGCAGCGCCTGATTGCACAGGTTGCCGTGGCCCAACAGTTCGTCGCCATTGACGGCGCTGCCCGTGCCGCCACTGCCGCCGCTGCCGTCGCCACCGTTCTGCTGACTGCAGCGACGCAACTGCCGCGAGCGACGCAACTTTATGCAGAAGAACAGACTGCCGCCGTCCTTCTCGCCGCCCACTCCAACGCCAGCGCCAGCGCCAGCGCCGGCTGCCGTTCCACCGCAACCCCCACTTTCAACCGCTGTTGCGGTGACTTCGGCCGTGTCGGGACTAGTCGACGACGCCAACGTGCTCGGTGAGCAGCCCATCTTTCCGGTTTGTGCTTGTCGCTGCTAGTAGAGGCGTGTCCGGTGTGTGCGATGTCGCTAGTTGTGCTCGCTCAGTGCCGAACTGATCCGCTGGTCCGTGTGCCTGTGTGTGTGTGTACTTCTGTGTTAATTTCGATTTTTAAATGCATCTAAGCGTCTGGTGGCTGCACACATTCGATTGCATATTTTCAGAATACGAATTACGCTGCTTCTGTTCAGCTGCTCACGGCCGGCGACTCTGCTCGTGTCGAACCCACCTTGTTGCCGAACGCATGTCTCACATCATTTCTGTGCGGTCTGTTGGTTTGTTGCAGTCCTACCAGCTGCTGTGTGTTGCTCTGAAAGTTGCGCTCACTTTAATTTTAATTTAAGGTTCTGGTTTTGGAGTTGTTCAGGCAGTTGATGATGTTCTCAATGCTCTTCTGTAGTTTTCAGCAGCACTAATCGCACTTGTCCACTTTGTCCTTGGGTGCGACTTAACTTTGGCTTTGCATTTTCAATTTGACCCTGTAAATGCTCATTTAATGCCGGTGCTGCGGTTGCTGTGTTCCTATTTGTTGTTGTTTGTTTATTAGTTTGAATTTGATGGCTGCCTGCGAGTAGTTCGAGAACGGCTCTTGCGGTGCTGCAATGGGAACGAAAAGAACAAATCGAAACGATTTTACTATGTTTCAAGGACGATTGGTGGTGGTTGGCTGTTTATTTGTTTGTTTTCAATTTCGTATGCTGTTTGCGGCAAGTTTTGCAATGGTCGTTGTCATGGATCTAAATACGTAGAAAATGAAGCATCGACTTAAAATGTGTTTATAGGTTTTCGGCAAAACGAAGACAAAACAGACTGCATAATTGAAAAGCCCTGAGGAAATGTGAAAATGTGGTCTTTCCCTGCGCATTGCAGGGGGCAAACAAAGCACAGCATTTGGCTTGTTGGAGAAGCAAAATTTGGCATTGGCACTTTGCAACTCTGGTGTGGGTGTGGTTGCAATTTGGCATAACACTGCTCCGAAATGTCAATTAAGTGCCAATGTCGAGACTCGACTTGCACTCGAGCAAATCTTCGTCTGAACAATAATGGTATATAAGTAAGTGGCAGCTTACACCTACACACAACCACATTAAACCAAAAATAAAAGCGAAATACATTGAGGGCTTAAGTCTTTGAAATGAATTGCCAGTGCATTGTTCACAGATTTAAATGCAATCTTGAGTTGTGTCAAAAGTAAAAAAAAAAACAAAACATTTTCTGTTAAGAAGTTGTGACCTAATTTACTCGGTGCTAGTCTGCCCTCCCGACAGCATAACGCACACATTGTGAATACCGCAGTTATAAATATAAATTTGTATATAATATAAATGTGTATGGCTGTGTTTATTGCACATTATGCTCGAAATAAGTGCGCGATAAGTCGGTGTCTAGACTGAGGTAAACCTAACAGCGACGACTTGCTGCTAACATTTGAAATTGAAAATAATGTATGCATAATATTTTTGAAATACAGGCTTTAAAAGGGGTCCGTAATAAGCGAAAACATACAGCGCGTACTTTTGAAATTGGTTCGTTTTAGACGGAAAATCGTTTTAAAAGGGTTCGTTATAAACGAAAAGTACTGTACATATAAATTTACAGAAAATATGATGGCCGAGTATGAAGCTCTAATTTCGAAATGTTGAAAATTATAAAACAAAGTCGCTATTAAACTAATATAAAATAGCTAAACAATTGAAAAGTTAAAAAAAACTAAAATAGCTAAACAATTGAATAGTTAAAAAAAGTCAAAAACAAAGCATGAAAATAATTGAGGAAGTCCATAACAAAACGCAATACAGTGGTGTCTGGATGTAGTGAACTAATTATTGCAAGGTCTGTTCACTGTATTGAAGGTGTTCACTATATAAAGGTCAACATTTTTGTTCAAAAACTCGTTTCATTTGGTCCAAATACACTTTTTGTTTTTTGCTTGAACATTTTTTTCTATATTTAGAGGCTCGATGTCAAAATTTGGGTGTTCGCTACATCGAGGTGTTCACTATATAGGGGGTTCACTATACCCAGACACGACTGTAATTCCACTTTTTTAGTTTTTCGTTTTTCTTACTGAATCCAATTCTACATATTGAAATCTATGTAACGATTGTTATAAAACATACCAAAGGTCAATAATTTCACTGTAATTCTAAACCAAAAATTAGGGTTCAGATCAAAAAGAAACATTTCCATGTGTATGTTCTACTGACTTTAATTACATTTATTCGTTTATCCAACAAAATGTTCTGGTGGAATTATTGCATTTTGTTATGGACCTCCTCAATTGTTTTGTCTATGGGACTATTAGACAATTAATTTGTCCGTTCCATTGGTCATTGATTGAGCCAATGATACTGTTACGAAAATTCGTTCTGCTGCCTTAACGCAGGCGTATTCGTTTCTCCGGATTGTGCTCCTAAATAAAACCCACTAAAATTCGCCTCGAGTTATTCTCGAATATCTTGCCGCAAGCCGTCTCTGCTATTGTTTAATCGAAATTACCAGGCCCCTAAAAGTATGCCTAGCTTGAAGCACAACTCGTTCTCAAATTTCCCATGGCACAGTGACGGCGAGCATTAGCGTCACAATACGCACAATAAATAGCTTCCGACCTAATTTTTTAGCCATTCATTGCACTCCTATTGATCCTTAAGATCGACAAATCCTTCTTATATTTATTTCTTGAAAATTTGACACTAAAAAATAATTTATTAAAAAATTTAAAGAAATGTTTTGTTCTTTTGTCTAAATCTTTCACTGGCAACAGAAGTATGATTTCTTCTAAGGTTTATTTAGAATTGGTTTCAGCACAAAGCAGCTGATTACTCCATTGTTGGTGGTTCTAGACAAAGAGCCGGCAATCTAACGTTGCCTGGAACTAGCGAATCTTCGGCCAAGTTGAAGAAAAAAATCGGTTGAATTTCTCTGCCTCAAATGGTACTCGAACTCACAACCGCTGTCCTGTGGTTTAATACAAAAAACAACATTATAAATAAACTGAGAAAAGCACATCGAAGAGAAAGTGAGCTCTTAATGCGTCATCGCATTTTAATTGAATCAATTGTTCGATGCTGCATGCTGCATTGTAAGCACACTGCGCAACGGTTGGCAGCATCCGTCTGGCGACGCCGCACCGTGACAGAATGTTAATGTGTCTGCATCTGACCTCATTTAATTTCCGCTTTTTATTTGATTAACTTTCTTAGCAATATGCGAACGTGACATTTTTATAAAAGGCACCAAATGAAAGCGAAAGCACTCTGCAGTGTTGTTGTTAGTCGGTATACAATCTACCATTGTATACATTTAGATGTTTACGCATGTGTGGTCAAGTATCATAGGGTTGATGTGGAACGGGCAGGGGACGCGTGCGTTGCGTGGGGGACGCTAAAAATGGTACAAATTTGTGCTAACGCCATTATGGCCGAGCTTCCGTTTTTGTCTTATACACTCACATACACATAGAGCAGACCGATGCGAGTGTGCATGCTGGCAGATGGCAGAGCTTTGACAGCTTATGGCCGTTGGAGCAGTGGCCGGCATTTCTGCTCAAATTACAAATATTACCAAAAGGTAGTAGGGGTAACAACGTGTAAGTATATATGTTAACTTATGTTTGTTCGTGGTAGTAATAAAAAAATCCCAACGTGTATAATAGCCAGCAAGAAAGAGCAAAGCAAAGACGAGCGCAAAAACACATTACTGATTAAATGAGAACTCATGTATAGATATGGAAAAGTAATGTATGGTTGGCTACCTTGACCGACATTTAGAAAATGCTCGACATAATACACATTTACGGCGATTGCAAACAAACTGATAAATTAGATTAGGGTTGATTGGTTGGCCACTGGGGAAATGGAAGTAGTGAAAGTAGTGGTCTTTAGTGTTACTGAAGACTGAGCAGTGAAGAGACCTTTTTTAATCAAATGCGTTGCAAATTTAAGTAGGTTGGCAAGTTTTTGTATCTGCAATGTTCTCCAAAAAAGGGAACGACGCGGATACAAGACACCTGACTCGTCATTTATAAAGGGACTTTTACTACTTTTTTTTAAGGAAATTGAATATAAAATTAAAAATATTGCAAACAAAATGTGACCCCTATTTTGTAACACGATTGCATAAGTGTTGTTAGGGAAAGATGGATTGGCCGGGTATTCGGATGTTGAAGGGGAACGGAAATTTTAGGGATAAACTGGTAGAAACTTGTGGTGGAATATCTTCGTAAATTTCGTAAATTATTTTTCGTAAGCCGGAAGATATTGTCATAAAAACGATATTATCTCAACTTTTACGAATGCATGTAGTCTACAAGAAGTCTACAGTAGCGAACACAGGCTTTTATACAACTTTTTGTATATAACTTTTGAGCCCAATACCTTTTTATCCTAATTTTCCATCCAAAATTCTTAAAAAAACCAGATAGTTGGAAGCTTTGAACCCTAAAACCCCCCTTGCGTGCGCCACTGCTGTGCGCTGTGGAAATAAAACATAAAGAAAACGCTTCTTTCGCAAAGGGTAGCGGCAGAAAATGGAAAATTTCTACAAATGGAAAACTTTTTTGCTGACTAATATTGCACAGTCTGGTATCGATTCAACTCGCCAATTCTCACTTGATCTCATTTTATAACATGAAATTTCGCAAAAACTTTTGGCTAAATGTTTTACCTTTATTTTTTATGTTTTTTTTTTTACTAAAAGTTGTTACAGTTCTTTGCAAAATTGTCCATAAATGTTTGGCATTTGAAATTGCAATTCACAGTTTCGAATTACTTTAGTAATAAACATGCGAATGTGTGTGTACCTTTACTCTTTCCTTTACAGTACACAACAAAGCAACCCTTCTTTAGGTCGTCTTCTTCTTCTTAGCTTCTGTCCTTTGCAGCGCAAACCCCTACAGCGCCCTAAGCAAACGAAACAAAACTGGCAACGGCAGCCGCAACACGACCGGGCGCGGGTGAATCAAGCGTGCGTGTGCTTGCTTAACCAGCGGCCATACGGCAAACAACAAAAACAAAGACAACTTTGAAATTGCTTCTCGCCAACTGAATGCATGCAAGATTGTGTACACCTGCGTACGTGTTGCCAAGTATATAAAGAAAATATGTACAAAAGCGTGCGAGTGGGTGAATGGGTGAGTGTGTCAGTGTGACTCTGTCTGTTGTTAACTTGCTTGTCAGAGGATTTTTATTTTACGTACACTAAAAGGATATTTTCAACGACTGCGCCAATATTCGCATTACATGCGCCACAAACGCACATACACATACAAACATTCATAAAGCTCATTCAGACTGTCCCGCACCAAACTCGAATAAACATTTGTACATATGTATGTGTGTGACGCTGATTGGCAGTGTAAGCGTATTTAATTTTAAATTAGTTTCCTGCCACTCACATTCACATCTTTCCCCCCCTACAGGCATTACTCCTTTTACTCTCTCTCTCTCACACACACACACACACACGATTGCATGCTAATATGCAGCATTAATAAGCCCGCACACGCATTACTGAGCTCACTTTTATGGGTTTCAATTGTGCCGGCGCCCACACAACTCCTCTAAGCATATTAATATTTCGATTAACTTGGCAGCCAATCTTTGGCATTTGCCGCCAATATGCAATTTCATTACCAGTCCTTGGCCAATACTCGCCTTGTGTCTCGTGTGCGGTGGGGATTCGTGCGCTTGCAGTTGTGGCCGTGCACATGGAATCATTAAAGTGTCGCTCTATCATTAAAGCTGCCACTTGGCCCTATGCGCTGCTTGGCTGGGTTGCCAGCCCTTGAAATAATGCTCCTTGTGTGTGTTGCCCGAGTGTCGTTAAATCTCATTCATTAAATCTTTCTAAGGAATCGTCGTCCGTCGTCATCGTTGTTGTTGTCGTTGGCATTGTAACTTGTGTGTGCGCCTCGCTTTGCTCGACTGCTCAACAACCCGACAGCTGTGCTGCCACAATTGTCCTTCAGCTGGGAATAAGCAGCTCAAAGCTCATTGCTGCAACGGCAGCTGCTGCTGCTGCTGCTGTACTCAGTTTCAATAGCACAGCCGAGACATTATAAATGTTAACTGACTCTCTGGTCTTGTTCGACGCGCATTCGTTGCTTGTGTTTGTGTTTGCATTGGTCTGTCCATTTGAGTGCTCTACTTGAGTGTTGTTGGCTTTATTTAATTTTTGAAAATTTAATAATTTATTTATTCAACACTTCAATTGATTCTTCAATGTGCAAAAACATAACTTTGATTTCTGTTTGTTTTCAATTGTGATGAATTATATGCAACACAACCTTTATAACTCCAAATGTGACATGCCATGATTTGGATTTTGCGCGTTTAAGCAAAATGTTAGAAATTTTAAATTAAATATTAAATAATAATTTGGCTATTTAATTCCATATTAATGTTTTATTAAATTATGACATAAATCTCGACTGAAAAAAACGCATGCAAAGATTTTCAAGCACTCAGCGCATGCTCAGCGATTACAAAAGAAGAATTTGATCTTTTAAACTTTTTCTAACTATTGTTTATTGTTTGAGCCAAAAAACAAATTTTTGTAAACTCTTGGTGGTGTTACCCCCTAAAGACTAAGGGGGTTAATACGTGTAAATTTACAAAATTTAAAAAAATTTTTTTTTGTGAACTAGATTCCAGGGGGTCTTAGAAATATCCCCCTCAAGTGGTTTTTAATTCTGATGACCCGTTTCCCTGCAGCAGCGCTTTATTGATGGTCAATTCGTTCCGCATGATATCGGTAACGCAAAGTAATTTCCGAATTATTTCGAAACACTGGTTTTTGATTATGGAAGTAGAATATCTCGGCAAGTTTTAGTCCCACTGATCTATTTGGGCAGCAACTTTTTGAAACATAGAACTTCTAAACTAACTAAAAATTTCATTGTTTTTGGCGAAATCCCTGGCGCCATTTTCGGGAAATTAAGAAAAAAAAGGTAATTTTTTCGGTTGGAGCGTATTTTTGTAGTTTCGAGAAAATATTTTTTTTTGTTAGTGACTTTAGAAGGTATGTATGTACATATATTTTCTCATAATAACTAATAGCAATATTTTTTCAGATGATTTTTGGGGCGCCGGCACAACTTCTACCAAAATTTGGGCCCAACGTTGGACACCCACCACCGCCACCATTTTGAGCACGCCAAAAAAAAAATGTTTCTTGCACTGCTACCTTTTAATAAAAGAATGAAAAAAAATGTACATTGCATTAATTTTTTCCGGCGTATGCGCGATTCCAAAAATATACCGTTTACACGTATTGACCCCCTTAACTCGTTTACTAGTTTGTTGCAATTTGGCACGATTACACTTTGTGTTCGTTCGTTCAATCAATTCTTTTATATTTAGAATAATTTGAAGTTTTAAGGGTATTTTGAAACAAAAAAGACTAACTGAATATTTAAGTTTAAAACAGAATAGGTATTGAAGGTTTTTGAATGCTATCTCTCCATATTTCAATTCAGTCCTTAAATTTCAGCATTATGAAGTTTATGTTATTTGACTTTGTATACTTTACATATGTATGTACCTATCTATAAATGTTTGCTTGTGCACATTAAATTCAAACAAATACAAAAAACTTCCGGCACAGCAAGATCGCTTTTTGGTTTCCTCCGAAAAGTAACACATCATTGCTTGTTGTTGGCTTCTGTTTTGGAATTGCTCATCGTGTTGTTGCAGTTAAATTTCGCACAATTAAAATTTAACACAAACCGTAAACAAGTTTCGTAGGAATTCTGATTGCAGCAACAACGTCACACCGGCCTTTAGATCCATAACGAAATCGTAGCGCCCAGAAGTTTACTGCAGAACCAAATACGACCGCATATGCAGCACATTAAAGTGCAATAAATTTAGTTTGATGCCGTTGCGCCAGACAGCAATTAATAGCGAATTAAAAATTTGTTGTTTAGTTACAGAGCAGCTGGCGACTGGCAAATGGCGACTGCGGAGTGTTACGCGCAGTGAAAGCACAAATGTGAAAATGTTGGTCTTGTCTCGCTACTTATTTAAGTTGCTTTTCATTTTTCCACGAATTTTTTTCGCTGCTGCGCCACTAGAAACTGCCAAAGACAACAACAACCAAATGAGCAGCTGAAACAATTTCAGCAACAATAAAACAAACAAACACTGCATTCAATGTGTGTGTGTGTGTGTGAAGTATACATTGTCTGTGTTGAAGTTTTAAAAAATAAACATTAAAAACGCTCAACATTTTTTTTACATTATTTTAGCTAAGTAGTTGCAGTACTAAAGTATGGCATTATTGTTGTTGTTGCGAATATTTAAGTTTGTCTGCGGCACCGCTCAAACGATGCTCTTGCGTCTGTATACATTTTTCGTTTTGCGCTTTGCAGCTCACCAAATAAACTTCAGCCGCAGCAACTTCAACAGAATTTCAACAATGGGCTCAGTAAATTGCATTGCTGATACGCACCGTTGGCCCGCATGGTACGTGAGGCGTGGTAAACACGCGTGTGGTCTTTTGGGCGTTGGGTGTTTGCGCAAACTGTCAACACTGGCAGCGACGTGGTCGATTACTGATGTCTGTTGCTTTTAAAAAATTAAACTGTACCACAGTGTGTGGCTTTGACTGGCCATGGCCCGTAACGAAACCTTAAAGAGTGTAACGAAAACAATTGACTTGTGTACCGTTTAAGTCTATTTGTTTTTGGTCAACTTTGATTTACATTCTTTTCATTCGTGGTGGCCATTGAAAATTGAACAGCGACGCCACACGACAACGCCTCATTGTCGCCAACGGAAAGCAACGCAGCTGGGTGCTTATGCGCACTTGGATGTGCGTCTGCCTGTGAATGGGATACACTTGTACGTCTCAGACAGAAGCAAATAGGCTCCTTTGTGTTTATTATTTTTATGTGTTTGTACTTAAGCCTCATGAAAAGGGACCTAAGAAAGCCAAAGTGTTTTTGTGGCCAGTGCGCCGGGCTAAAGTTTATTTTTACTGTTCAAGTGGAGAGCGACAAAGGTTGTTGTTTATGTTGCTTTGAAGTGTTGTGGAGAAAAATATGCTCAAACTACTCAAGTTGATTGATTTGTAAATGGCTCTCAGCACAACCAGATTGAGTTGTGAGAGAACGAAAAAGAATTGTGAAATGAGTTCTAAAACTGTATTCGTTGGAGAAGTGGAAAATGCAAAGCTTAAGTGTTGAAAAATTAAATTAAATTGTTTATTTGAGTGATTTTTAACAATTCTTCGTTTTGTGTAGTCAATAAAATGTTACAATGGGAAAAGGCCTCACTGAGATCCTTTTTAAGCTTCTGCCTTAACCACATCTAGCCAAAATCTTCCGATAGCCTGGAGATTAAGTAAAGAATTCTTTATTTGAATATATTAAATTGTAAAAAAGTATAATGCCAAAAATATTCATCACGTTGTTTTGATGAAAATATAAAATAAGAAAATGGCATGGGTGTATGGGCTGATGGCCATATTTTTTTAATTGAATTATAAAATATACTTCTAAACATGTAAATACACAGAACAAGAAAAAATTCAATCATAAATGGTGTTAAAGTCAGAAATTAATCGAGCAAGCTGAATACTTTTTCAAAAATGCTTAGAAACAAAGAATTTGCAGAATCTTGACAAAACACTTTTAAAGTTTCCATAAAATATTAAATAAATTACTTTCCCAACCTTCAACTACAAATGCAGATTAGAAAGACCAAAAAGATTCTAAAGTCCACTTGATAACACATTAACGTTCTTCAAGTATGCAATGCACATTTCTCAATTTCTCATTTATCTCGTTTTGTGATTTAACACTAGAATGCCCGACAATCTGACATACCTAAAATGGCCATATGTAGTCATTTTGACAACATTATTGTTTACTGACTTTTTTTAATTTTATTGGTTTTTAAGTAGCAAATATGAATAAATGTACACCAGATTAAACTAAAATAAGCATTTAGTT
This sequence comes from Melieria crassipennis, assembly GCA_963668005.1. Lineage (NCBI taxonomy): Eukaryota > Metazoa > Arthropoda > Insecta > Diptera > Ulidiidae > Melieria > Melieria crassipennis. The sequence goes on along the minus strand of OY764963.1, from coordinate 93,979,831 downwards.
TTTATTTTTTATGGTTTACAAAGTAAATTCATTTAAATAAAATAGCGTACTTTACACATAAATGGGATAAAATGGAATGCAATTTGGAATTTGAAATTTTTGAGTGAATTTTATGAGTGCATTTTGAATGAAACTTGGGAATTGTCACAGCCTACTATGATATTATTTTTTTTAAATGTTTGCAATTATTTGAAATTTTCATATTTCGCAATTAAAAATGTATATTTTTCTATTTATCAGTAAGATTTGCTGAAAATTTTATATACTTAGGTAGTCAAAGTGACTACTTTTGGGCATTTAAGTTAAATTTTGCAAAATTGGGGTTTAAAATTTGCAACAAAAGTTATTTACAATAAAAGACCTCAATGTAGTCAAAATGACTACCATGGGCATTCTAGTGTTAAGAAGTGAACGAGAAAAATTTTATAATTTTTACGCATCCAGCATACATTGCAGTATCTTGCTATATTAGTCAATTGCATCTTGGATGCTGTCAACATGTCCAGCACGCAAAAGTTCTCCCGCAAATTAATACTGGACATTTACTTGACTGATAAATCGAAGTCTAGACTAAGCATTGCAAGGGAAAGCAAAGCGAGCGTAGCGACGGTTTATAATGTTATAAACAACTACAACGCGGGAAACTCCATCTACAGAGCTGAAGAATCAGGCAGAAAGAAGGGTCCAAGTAACCCAGAAGTGCTGAAAAAGGTTTTTAGCACATATCGGAATAATCCTACGAGGTCGACTGGAGATGTTGCAGCTGAACCAGGCACATTGCAATCAACTGAGATGTGATATAAGCGAAGTCAAGAATTAAGGACCTGCTATTCGTAGGTCCTTAATTCTTGAATTCTTGAAAGTGCCTGACCGGTCGAAAGCAAAAGAAAAAATAGCGAAGACGCGGGCTCGAAAACTGTATGACGATTGCGTAACCAAGTCCGATTGCGTGATTCTCGATGATGAAACCTACTCTAAGGTGGACTTCAAGCAGTTGCCTGGGAATGCATATTTCACTACAAAGAATAAGGATGGAACACAAAGAAAATACTCCGAAGTGAAATACACCAAATTTCCAAAACGCTTCATGGTTTGGCAAGCTATTTGCTCCTGCGGTCTGCGGAGCAAGGCGTGCATTACGACAGGAACAATTAATTCTAGAATTTATATAAAAGAATGTCTGCAAAAACGCTTTATACCATTTATTGAATAGCACAAAGGAACAGTTTTATTTTGGCCAGACCTAGCGACAAGCCACTACTCGAGGTCAACTATGGAATGGTATGAAGGAAATTGTGTCACGGTGGTCCCAAAAGAGGCAAGGCCTCCCAAATGCCTGGAACTTCGGCCTATTGAAAGAGAACTATTGGGCTGTAATGAAGCAAACCTAAAGAAAAACAAACAAAGTTTGCAAAAATGATGTACAGTTCTGAAATCGATGGAAGCAAGCCTATGCAATAGTCACCGAATGTACTGTCCAGTCTCTAACTAAGAACGTCAAGAAAAATATAAAAAAATTTTGTAACCACTAATTATATTTCATTAAATTTTTTTGTGAATTAGAGTTTAGGAAATTTATAATAAACTGCAGTTTATTTTAGTAAAATCAGACTATTACTTTTTTTAATGTGTCCTTAAAAATTCTAAATTTTTTCTGGTTCACTCCTTATTTTGTACAAGTGGATCCAATAAATATAGAACACTCGTTTTATTGCACCACTCCACACTCTGCTCGGAAAAACGTCAACTGCCACCAAAATGGAATCAACATTAATTTGGTGGCTTTTATCAATTTCGACTTGAGCCGCGTGCCGCTGGCATACACACCCAGACGCACACAAGCAGATCAGGTCCAGTGCCTGCCGCCAAAAAGGTTAAATTCCTCATTTTAAAGGGTAACACGGCGGCTTTGAAGCCAAAGCACGCAGCGCGTCGCGTGTTGCGGGCACACAGCGGCCCAGGGCACAAAGTGAAAGTAGTCAATAATGTGTGCCAGCCAAAACACACGCACACACTCTCACACACACTCACTCACGCGCTCACACATTCTTGTCGGCACGCGCGTACAATCTAATCCCCCAGCGGCAAATGTGTGTTGTCGGTGTTTGGTTGCAACAGTGATGGCACACAGCACGCCAGGGCGTATTAGCAACACTGAATATTTCGTATGAATTAAAATCGAGTATACGCCATGCGGCCGTGTGTGTGTGTATGCGAGCTTACAAATTGATTTGAGAATTAACTTGGCCGTTAGTGGCTGACCACGCACTGCTGCGATTCGTCATGCAGCACTGTAACACAGCAGTCAGCAATTTGGGGCCGAAAAATGCAATGGGCACGTAGCGCCACAGCCGCCAAACGTCGCTCAGTGCCAAAACTATGATGTGCTGCGGCGTGTTGTTGTTGTTAATGTGGCTAGTAGTGGTGTTGGGTGGCGCTTGGTGGACGCCATTGTGTCAGCGTCGGTATGCAGGCCGCGACGCGTTCTTTGCGCGCATTAATCACAGTCAAAACTGAAATCTGCGGCCTTGTGCGTAGCGACAACAATGGCCAACAACACCCACAACAACCATAAAAACATGAAAACATTTGCCAATGTTAGGGCCGGCGCGCACATTTGCGCTGAATATGAATGCGTTTTCCACTCGCCGACTCATATTCGCCAACACTTTGTTGTCCCGAAAATAAGATAAAAGCGAACAAAATACAGAAGAAGCGCAACGAGTGCTGAATACGGCAAAGCAGCGCGGCTCGACGTGGCCGGAGCAGAGCCAAAGTTCAGTGATTTTGTTTACAAATAATGTGATTACGTTCGAGTTGCTGAAATAGACCAAGCGAACCAACGAACGAACGACCAAACGACCGACTGCCACTTACATGCGCACGCACGCGCACACGCACACACACACGCACACGCACTTTGATGGATGAGCAGCAAGGAGACATATGGCGAAGGCTGCAGCTGGAAGGTCAAAAACGAAATTTTAGTTTCGGCTTTCATTTTATTAAAATTTTGTACTTGGCTGCACAGTGTGGCCTTTCCGATGCGGAGCGTGAATGCAAGGCAGTTGTTCCATTAAATACGTGCCTGTAATTATTTCTGACAAAAATCTGGCAGCTTAAGTTGCCGCATCGAGCAGGCAGTTAAACTTAATGAGTTGAAGAAAAGTATTTTTGCGATAACGTCTGAAGCGTTGAATAGCAGACAGCTGGTTATGGTTATTTACGGCGAACACAAAATTTATAGGTTATGCACGTTTGAGACGAAATGCGGTAAGCCTATAAAAATATAAAACAGTGATTTACACTCGTATTTAATATAATGAACCATTTCTAAACCAAAATCCATTAAGGATCAAATAATCTTGCGCTTCAGATCGCTTTTAAAACAAGTTGTTTGCCCTCATATTAAAACACCAAATCATCAAATTGATGCATTAATCATTATAATTTCATTAATAAAGTAGTTTTAAACAGCAAACTTTGAGGATAATTGTTGTCATTTAGTACTCAAGTATAAACAAATTCTTTTGTTTGCTTATATCTCAATATTTTTTAATTAGAAATGAATTATTTTATTTTATTTTATTTTATTTTATTTTATTTTATTTTATTTTATTTTATTTTATTTTATTTTATGTTATTTTATTTTATTTTATTTTATTTTATTTTATTTTATTTTATTTTATTTTATTTTATTTTATTTGATTTTATTTGATTTTATTTAATTTTATTTAATTTTATTTAATTTAATTTAATTTAATTTAATTTAATTTTATTTTATTTTTTAATTTTAATTTTATTTCATTTCATTTCATTTCATTTCATTTCATTTCATTTCATTTCATTTCATTTCATTTTATTTTATTTTATTTTATTTTATTTTATTTTAATTAAATTTTATTTTATTTTATTTTATTTTATTTTATTTTATTTTATTTTATTTTATTTTATTTTATTTTATTTTATTTTATTTTATTTTATTTTATTTTATTTTATTTTATTTTATTTTATTTTATTTTATTTTATTTTATTTTATTTTATTTTATTTTATTTTATTTTATGTTATTTTATTTTATTTGATTTGATTTGATTTGATTTGATTTGATTTGATTTGATTTGATTTGATTTGATTTGATTTGATTTGATTTGATTTGATTTGATTTGATTTGATTTGATTTGATTTGATTTGATTTGATTTGATTTGATTTGATTTGATTTGATTTGATTTGATTTGATTTGATTTGATTTGATTTGATTTGATTTGATTTGATTTGATTTGATTTGATTTGATTTGATTTGATTTGATTTGATTTGATTTGATTTGATTTGATTTGATTTGATTTGATTTGATTTGATTTGATTTGATTTGATTTGATTTGATTTGATTTGATTTGATTTGATTTGATTTGATTTGATTTGATTTGATTTGATTTGATTTGATTTGATTTGATTTGATTTGATTTGATTTGATTTGATTTGATTTGATTTGATTTGATTTGATTTGATTTGATTTGATTTGATTTGATTTGATTTGATTTGATTTGATTTGATTTGATTTGATTTGATTTGATTTGATTTGATTTGATTTGATTTGATTTGATTTGATTTGATTTGATTTGATTTGATTTGATTTGATTTGATTTGATTTGATTTGATTTGATTTGATTTGATTTGATTTGATTTGATTTGATTTGATTTGATTTGATTTGATTTGATTTGATTTGATTTGATTTGATTTGATTTGATTTGATTTGATTTGATTTGATTTGATTTGATTTGATTTGATTTGATTTGATTTGATTTGATTTGATTTGATTTGATTTGATTTGATTTGATTTGATTTGATTTGATTTGATTTGATTTGATTTGATTTGATTTGATTTGATTTGATTTGATTTGATTTGATTTGATTTGATTTGATTTGATTTGATTTGATTTGATTTGATTTGATTTGATTTGATTTGATTTGATTTGATTTGATTTGATTTGATTTGATTTGATTTGATTTGATTTGATTTGATTTGATTTGATTTGATTTGATTTGATTTGATTTGATTTGATTTGATTTGATTTGATTTGATTTGATTTGATTTGATTTGATTTGATTTGATTTGATTTGATTTGATTTGATTTGATTTGATTTGATTTTATTTTATTTTATTTTATTTTATTTTATTTTATTTTATGTTATTTTATTTTATGTTATTTTATTTTATTTTATTTTATTTTATTATATTTTATTTTATTTTATTTTATTTTATTTTACTTTATTTTATTTTATTTTATTTTATTTTATTTTATTTTATTTTATTTTATTTTATTTTATTTTATTTTATTTTATTTTATTTTATTTTATTTTATTTTATTTTATTTTATTTTATTTTATTTTATTTTATTTTATTTTACTTTACTTTACTTTATTTTATTTTATTTTATTTTATTTTATTTTATTTTATTTTATTTTATTTTATTTTATTTTATTTTATTTTACTTTATTCATGGAATTTTCATGAATATTCCTCAATTGGATTTCATCTTCGCATAATTTACATGTTTACGCCAGAAAACAGTCGAAACCGCACATTTACGCACACTTGGCATTGCGTGCATTGCTGAAAACGTTGCACTCTCGCGGCAAATGTTTTCATTTGCAGTAAATGAATGAAAATATTCGCTCAAATCGAACGCTCGCGCACACATCGACCGCAGAAGTCAATTTATTGCCGCAGTTGGTTTGGCGTTTTCAATTAGCCACGCGCCCATTTAATCCGCTCCGAGTGCGCGCTGCACTGAAAATTTACATGTTACTCATACGCCACGTGCGCCACCGTTCGCCGGTAAACAATTGCAATTTGGACCTTTGTGTTGCGGCGTAATCGTCATTGCGGTTGATTTCAATATGAATTGCCGAATCACTAAATTCGGCAAAATTTCCATGCAATTTGCAAATTCTGTAATTTGCAGTTTGCATTAATGTGCACGCAACCAATGCAGCCAACGGAAAATGCAAATCAATAACTTGTGCCGACGCTGTCAATCACATTGACGGATGCTGTTGTGAATTTGTTATGATTATTTTTCGTATATTTGCCGCAGGCGTCGCGCTTGTAATGCACGCCATGTGCTGTCAGTCGTTGCTGCTGCGGCGCAGTCTTCACTTCAGCGATCATCGCCTTGAAGATGTTATTAGTATTGAGTTGTTGCCGCATGTTGTTCTTGGCAATGCGCATTAGCGGGTGAGAAACCGAAATTGGCGCAGCATATGGACGGCGCCCATCAATCAGCCGAGCAGCGCACAAGTAATAAAATTTTATTGCCAACCCTAATGATGATTTAATTTATGATTTCGCTCATTTATGTAGAATTCATTGCGAGTAGGCGGTGAGGCAGGTGAGGTGTCGATGCAAAGTGCACCGGTCACAGTCAGTCAGAGGACATGAACCAGCAAATGAACCAGCAATGGGCGGCAAAAGCAATGCAAACGGCGCACAGCAATGTCGGATGGCTCAATTAATATCCATGGAATTGAAAACTCGAAAGCTCAAGTTTTATGAACAATGTTCATGTCCCAATTTTCGTTGTGCTCTCAGTGCGTCTTGTTGCTGTCGGCCGTCGTCGTGGCGTTGTAAAAATATTGAAATTACCATTGACTGACAGCGTTGGCTTCGCAGGCTATTTATCATATTTTCAATTTATTTATGTGCATTAGCGCCAACATATCCATAACAACAGCGAATGAGTGCGAATAATATCACCCATAATAATACAAACAATAATGCCAATAACAACAACAATAATAATAATAATGACAACAACAACCGCAATGGCAATAGTCCTAAAATGTGGAAACGAAAAATCATTCAGCAGCCAATGACTTTTCACAAATTGTGCGCGCTCATCAATTTGCCACGCGTCGGCACACCAACAATTGCACATAACTGCGGATGCCATGTGTAACATATATGTAGGTATATTTGTATATTTATGCTTTCATATACGTTACAAGCATTTATTTGTGTGCGTTTCTTTGTGTCTTCACTTCAGACAAGTGCCGGTAAGTTATTCATGCGATAGATAAGACCAGAGCGAGCCTTCATTGCTCGCCTATTGAGTGTAATTGCTGACTACTACTGTAGATGCAATCGATGGCGCTTGACACTGAGATGACTGATTGCCATTTATTCATTGCTAAAGAGCCTAAAAGTTATTCAATATAATCGTCAATTCATCAATAAAAAAAACAAAAGGGAAGTACCATTTAATCATCATAATCCATTACAATTCAAACCAAAGCCAAAGCCAGGGTTTTCGAAGTGCGTTAGAAGGTTAAACAAAGCGCTCTTTTCTCTCTATGTGTTCGTTTTGACATTTCTTAGCCATTTGCGACATGTGTCTGAACATGAGAGCGATGAGACTGCATTCACCAATGTTCAGCTTTCGGACAATACAGTCTAATTTGCTTCAGAAAGATGATTTTAATGGAGGATGATCTATTGGAACTCGAGCTGTAGGGGATGCTTTGCTTTACAAAAGTGATGAACCGTCTAAGAGAGATCCAAAGTCTCTGGGAAACTTGCTGCCTATTGAAGTTTACAGAACTATCCAAACTTGGGGCTGGCCAGATCTACATTACGTAGTTGCGAGCCCAAGCACATATGGAAGTCATATGGAAGGAGATAGCAATGGTACAATGAACCCCAAAGGATATATGTAATAATTTTTAAAAATTAGCAGGATTTTAGCGGTAATCAACAGAAACTAGCAAGGTGGATGACAATAAAAATCAATCCTTTTGAAATTTCTAAAAAAAAAAGTATTGACACATTAGGTCTGTTTGGGTACGGATAATTTGTACGAATTTGTATAAATTTGTACAATTTTTTCCTGAATCCTGTTTGCGTACGCGAAATCCCTTGCAACGAGAAAGAAACGGTGAGCGTAAAGTGACAGTTAATTTCGTGAGAACTTGCAAGTTTTTACTGGAGAAATTTTGTCCAGTAACTTTTAGCCAGTAAGAAGAAGAACAAGAAAAACCTATGACTGGCTGCTATATGATCGACTGCAAAGACAAATAATTTTTGCAAACATTTGGAGGCAAATAGAACCAGCAAAGAATTTGTGCGTTCGCAAGTCTGCTAACCCACAACCGTCTTTGTCAGATTTTCTTGCTGCAGCTGAAAGGGAAAAATCGAGGATTGAGCGCAACGAACCATTTGCCTTTTGCATTAACCCTTTCCGGTCAATTTTCACAGTTCTCGAGATAAAAATTTTTCCTTCAAAATATGGACTCTCATTGCACATTTTAGCAATAAAATAAAACAAAATATCGGAAAAAACATTTAGGTCGAGAATTGCAGCTTCATTAATTTTGTACGATATATCGCACAATGGTCCTCAAAGGAGTAAAAATGCATGAAATTGTTGTTTCGTTTTTTTTAAGCTTTATGAGCAATTCATTGATTTTTTTATAGAAAACATAAATTATAACAACAAAAAATCAAAACGTGATTTCATTTTGATCGAAACTTATATAAATTATATAAATAAAAAATTGGTTCACATTTATTCGGCCTTATAAAACCGTTGTTGTTGTTGTTGCAAAGCCCATTTCCTCTCAATAAAACACAGAATCACTTAATACTCACATAGCTTCACAAAAAGATAGACTGAATATAGCCGATTCTTATTAGCGTAGTGGGAGTGGCAAGTACGCATGACTAATCCTACATAACCTGTGCCGGTCCAGTACAACACAAAATCGCCCAGTAACTCCATTTCTTAACTGAAATTTGCCGAATAGTCGAATTTTATTAGTCACGCGATCAACTGATGGGCGTGGCATTCAAGCAAATGCAAAAATTCGGTTATCAAACCCATAATTAAAAAAAATGCAGACGCAACTTGCAACCTTTGCCTTCCATTTGTACGATATATCGTACAAAGCTTTGCAACCCTTGCCGTCATTTGTACGATATATCGTACAATTTTTTTAAAGACTCGGAAAAAATATTTAAACGCAAAAATGGCTCATTTGTTAAGTTTTATAAATCAACTGAGATTCAAACTTTGAAATTGTTTAGCTTTTTGTTATCAAAAATTATTACATATTTAAAAATTCCTACGCAGAAGTACCGTCATTTGCTGGTTTTTCAAATTCTTGCGAAGAGCAGCTTACAAAACAAACTCATATTGTGCAATCATGGCTATAATGATTTATATTATTATAAACATTATTATTAAACAGAATGATGCAACACAACCTATTTAATAAAAACTAAAAAGCCGGTCCATAAAAAGTGCATTCGCTGTCATATAAAAAATCGTAGAAAAAATTTTACGATATATCGTACAAATTTCCAGAAAGGGTTAAATGCCTGATTTAACTTAAGTTTCCCTACAGCTTCAAATCTGAAACGAAACTTTTAACTCAGCTGTTCCTTCCTTTAACCCTCCTGTTTACACCCTTTTTCCTGTGTATTATGAATGTGCGAAGTCCCACTGGTGAAACCAAGAGTTAAAACTTGCAAATTCTTACAAATTCCTGTTTGTTTACTTTTTTGGATAGTTTGATTTTTGGGAGCGTAAGCTGGCTGACTCTTCTGATATTTTTTACTGGATAATTTTTACTGGAAAAGTTCCCAAACAGACCTATTGTGTTGTTATTTTGCTAAAGTTTATCCATTGTGAATTAAGGGATCTGAGTTCAAAATTTATGTTTTATAACAATGTGATTCCCACATAGCAAACACTTCTATTTACCTACGAAGCTTTCCCTGAACTTCGCGCATAATTTAAACAACATTAAAGAATCCACAATTCCTTCGCAGTAAACTTTAAGTCTGCCAGTTTATAGCACCAGTAAATATCCACACCAACAACTGCACTAATTTACAATACACTAAATAATCTATTTTCGACTCTCCTTTGCACTGACGCAGCATAAACCGAGCGATTTACCCGGAGATAAGAAAACAAGTAAGTTTGCGAAAAATGCTCGTACTTAAGCTCAAAAAGATTCTCATCCAGCAACGCTCGTGGCCTGCAATGCGCTGTGACCTTTACCGCTGCGCTATCGACAATCAGTTTATTGCCCCAACAGTGGCAGCGACATAGCAAAGCAACAACAACATCAACAGCAGCACTGGCGTGGGGCAGTGGGCACAAGCGCGCGCTTCAGCTCAATTTCACTCTGTCAGCACTGCTGTCGTTGCTGCTGTCGCCGTTGTCGCTGCTACCAGTGTGTCGTAGCAGTAATGTGTCACGTGCTATTCTACCAACGGCGCGCCTTATCCGCACACTAATCAATAATTATCAAATGGATTGGAAGCTGTCGCGCTCGTCAGTGCTGCGCTTGGACGCCAAGGCACATGTCATCAAACGTTGAACTCTTCGACCGCGCCAACTCCTCACTTCTGCAACATTCAAAATTCAGTATTCGTTCTTGTCATTTAAAACTTTTTACTTTGTGCGCTTTTGTTATTGTTGTTTGGCAATTGTTTTCGTTTTGTTTTTGTGGTAGGTTGAGCGTCGACCGTAATTGTCGTTGTCGTTGTCGCAATCAGCTCGAGCTGCAACGCGATCAGCGTCCACGTTTGGCATTCCCTACTACGAGCGTGAAAAATCCAAATCCGAATTTGCGGGGAATTTTCTCTAATATCTTGCAAACAGTCTTGGCTCACGTGCGAAAACACTTACGTATACGTACATACGTACGTATCTATTTATATTTACGTTAATATTTATTTATCTACGTGCGTAATAACAAACTGGCCGCGTAGTTGGGTTCGGTATGTTTGTGCGAAATTCGATTTGATTTAACGACGAAGAGGGATATTTATTTATTCGTTGGCCGCAGTATTTCTTGTGAAATTTGCATTGAATCCCAGAACTGTCGACAATTTGTCAGAAAGACGTAGTGTGTGGCTCATTTGGGATATTATGTGGGTTTGAAATAAAGAATATTTTATGTAGAAAAACGCTAAATATTTGCTAAACTGACAATATAGAAGCGAACTTTTCTGCATGTGGGAAATTGGATTATTTATGCCATAATAATGCATTTCATCGTCAATGGGCGCAACTTCCGTTAGACTTTTTTCAATAGAACGAAAAACATGGATTTATAGCTTCATGAAATCTGTAAGAAACAAACTTTACAAACTTTTAGAAAAACGAAAGTTTTTGTTACCCTATTAAAATGTATTCAAATTGTAAAAAAAAAATTATTTTTCTCAAGACTACAATTCCCTTCCCTTATGACCCAATAGGAGTCTTAGCTGAAATCCTAAAATAAATTTTGATGACTAGCGTAGCGCATAAGTAACACTTCACTTAACGTTTGAATTAATCTTATTAATTTTATTTAATTGAAATTACCTTTCATCGCTCATATTCTTTGGAATTTCTGCTTTTATTGTATCTACTTGGATTGATTTTGGAAAGCTTTAGTAGATAAGCAACACACAATTAACAAATAAATCATGCTGCAGTGGGTACGTTCTGCTTGCTTGAGCGCAAAACAGATTAATTGTAATTTCTTGTTCATTTTAAACACAAACAAATTTGCCATAATTGATTTTGCCTTATTTCTATCGTCTTTAGCCAATTTATCATAATTAACACTTTCAATTTAATTTAAATCAATACACACACAAAACAGAGACGCACAAGCAGCAGCGACGCCGAATAACGGTAACAGCAGCAGAAACTGAAGGAGCCACGCTGGAGCACAAATTCATTGGATACGAAACTGAGATTGCGATACGCCGGCAATAATGTCGAAAGAAGAGGGAGACGCAAAGTGATGAAAGGCGATTTTACTTGAAATTGCGGTACTCAGTAGCCAGAAATATGGCGTGGCCAGAGGCAAAGCCAACTGCAATTTTAAAGGCAGACAAAACTGTGCAAATCGCTGAAAAACGTCCGAAAAGTGGCGGAAAAGCCGGCGCGCGATTTAAACGCTCTCAAGCGTGTGCTTACAAAATTAGAGTAAACATTGAAGCAACACACACACACAAACACTGTCACGCTGGTGCCATAAATGAGCAGAAAGACAGGCAACCATCCAAGCACGCAAACCAACCAACAACGACAAGATTTGCTGCTTGCTGCTCGTTGGGGCCGCAGCGCAGTAGCCAAAAATTTCCAGGCAACAAACAACGACGCAAAGTAACTAAACAATCACTGCACATACACATACATACATAGTCACACAGCCGGTTAAAGGCGGATTTAAGGCACACAGCTACATGCAGGGGGCGCGGGAGCACAAACAAAAGCCACTGAAATGTGTTTGCTGACAAAAGTTTCTGATGAGCCACACACCCCACGACAAATCTACACATCAACACATACACACAAATATGCCGGCAAGTACGAGTTTTATTTCTGTTATTTGTTATTGTATCATGAAAATAAACCCGCTTTGAAGTCGAATGGTGGATAAATATTCGGATCCAAAGGCAGTTATCCAGTGGATTGGACTAGCCACATAGAAAGACCGCCCAATAGGTCTAGCGAGCGCTGGACAAGTACGACCAACTGTGAGGCTGGTCATTTTACTTGGATTAAGTTGGGAAAAATAAAAAGCTAAAGAAACCAAATGACACACAGCTCGTTTGAAACTTCAAAAAGCAATAATGAACAGTCACAACATCACTTCAACAAAATGTCTATTTAACGTTATTGTCATTTAGTTCAAAAGTTGATGGAAAAATACTTCAATTTCATTACGAGCTTTGATTTTCACTACAAGAAACCGTTAAAGTAATTTCAATTTATTTAAAAATTTACCCAAATAAACAGTATTGAAAAAATCGTTCTTAAGTTATCCATCACTGACTGCAAGACTTTACATCTTTAGTCGTCAAATGTTATTTCGAAGAATTCCATTTACACGCACACAGCAAAGCGAAACAGGCGACCCAGTAAGAAAATGGTAAGGTGCTTACCAGAATAATGAATGTTTTCCTCCACCTTTTGGAGGTGGAAACGGCATGCTACCAAAAGTAAGGTATCAGTAAAGTACGTTCCGAGTACCTCCGGTAGTAGCTTACGCTAAGAAAGCAAACAAGAAGGCACAAGAAGTGCGAAAAAGTCGATTTAAACCCCGAATGATTATTCGTATCGTCCCTTGCAAGTGCACTTTACTTTGTAATGTACGTGGAATGTACATTTAAGTAAAACGAATCTAGAAGAAAGAAGTGATTTTACAAGCTTAATGAGTTGGCCTCGGTAGTCCAGAGGGTAGCGCGCTGACTTTTCATGCCAGAGGCCCAAGTTCAACTCCCAGCGTGGACTGTTTTAAACATTCGTGTATTTCCATCGCTTTCCACATGAAGCTGTTGAGAATTATAAGAAACGCGCAAGTCAACTTTTCGTAGGCAATGGTAAAATTTCCAAATATGTCTACCTTCCATCGTAAGTGAAGAAATCAGCAGTGCTTAAAAGTAAATATGCTGTAATGAATTACGGGGGATTTGCGCACACAAACAGCCAAACAATTGAATAAATAAATGAGCGCTGCAATCGTCCACTGAGAAATAAGTTGTCGTATGTTCTACTAAACACAATGGAACATGCGTTATACGTTTTCATACGCGACGATATGTTAAGTACAAACGATTGCTTCGGTTTCGGTTTTTTGCCCGAACCATAGAAGAGCACTGTGGCATGAATTGTGCAGCATTGTGTATATGCAGGGCATGAAAGCAAATTCCCTTTTTCATACATAAACATAAGCTGACTTTTGTGAAGAAATGCTACATAAATGCAAAGGATAAGCGATGAGCGGTTCGGTGAGTGGCGAGTGAAATAAGTAACAAAAATCAAAGATACAAAGTGAATTACATTACATTATCTGATATATAAGGAGTCGGTGTGCTGTTAATTGTTAAAGCACACATTTCGCCTTTTTATGAAAATTTTCTTCTACGAAATGAGTGGGTCATAAAAAATAAAGTTCTCGCATCTTTTGCTTGTTTTCTCTCGCTTTAAATGCTCCACCCAACACATAAAAATTCACGCACGGACAGGCAGAACTCACGCGCTGGTTTAAAGTTTTAACAACTTAAACGTTTGCTCACAGACATGTATACATACAAATTTAAGTTTAACACCAACGACCAGCGCACTACCACCCCTAATGTGCGTTGGCTTTGGTACCATTATCGCCAACAGCTACGAGGGCTACAACAGCGACAAACAGCAAACGCCATTGCAATCGTTGTGGCCCAAGTTTGGTAGTAGCGGCTTTAATACGGTAATGTGGCTTTAATGTTTGGTCTGCTTCTGTACACAAAACTTGGCATATCCGCCAAGGAACGCATACGCCAACCGGGAGTGGCCGGCAGCTGGCAGTGCTAACGGTGGCATTTTTCGTTTTTAGTTGGCATTAAAGTGATTAATTTTGCAGCCAGCCAAAAGACCTTAAAGTTGGTGTTGTCGTAAAGCACTCGAGCGCATGAGCGACAAATGAAAATTTTTGAAAATACGCCGACTGTGTTGCGCCCCCCCTCCCCCCAAAAGAACCCGCACATTGTTCAGCCCGTGCGCCGCTACTGGAGCAGCAAACCGCGCTCGGCGCACGCATAAAATCGCTTTTTTACATGCAGTACGCTTCGGTGTGCGATTTGGTTTCGTCTTATGTTAGCTTTGGCATTTTTTATATTTTCGGCGAGCATTTAATGTGGCCCATACACATGGCGAAGTTGGCGATCAAAGCGAAATTTTAGTTATTTACAAAAATTTGACGCGCTTAATTATAAACATTAGTTAATTGCTTGAATTTTTTGCGTTTCCCTTTGCGCGCTCTTCCGCTTGACGCGGTCAGCGGACAGCGCTGTATTCGGTTGTCTGCTATTTCCTGTCCCATGCACGTTGGCGCTGGGCGAGCAGCAAACGTTTATTTCACTCGATGCCTGCGGCTGAGGCAGCCAACGAATTCTGTGCGTGAGCCTACGTGGAATAAAATACAGACTAATAAAATGAAAAGCCAATGATGAGCGTGCAATGTTTTTTTATGTTTTTCTAAACTTTGCTATTAAAAACCCAAACAGCGTTCGTTGCAAAATGTAAATTATCGTTGAGAAAAAATGTAAAGCTGAAAGGCAAAAAAAAAAATCAACAAGCAACGGCAAACAACACACAGGGCGGAAACGAATCTATGTTTGCATATCTTTGGCTGCTCCTCCGGCGCGTCAGCGACTGGCGATGGCTGCAAAGTAGACACCAGCTGTCCAGCTGGGTGGCATAGTGTGGTGTGTTAATGTAGTGTAATGATTTATTGCTTTATGGCGCACCGCCTGGAATTTTGTAGCTTATTCCGAATCATAATTAGTTCTTCTAATTTTTTGGGTGCTTGTTGTTGTTTCAGTTTTTTTTTAGAGAGGGTAATTAATAGCATGGAATTTAATTTATTACCAGTATTCGCACGTTGGCGCTCGCCCTTGATGGCGCATGATTGATATTGATTATATGGAGTCAATTAAAGGTTAAGTATGCGAACCGGCATGCTCGCACATAGACTGAGTTGAAGATCTTCGAGCGCGCTTTTAAACTGGTAGAGAGGAGCAAGAAGAGATGAGACGTGCAGAATGTAATTACGTTGTGTTGTTAAATGAGGCGAAAGCGATATCGGAATTGTTGATTGAAGTAGAAACGCGGCTAATTTTGTTTCGTTCTCAATTTATCAGCTGCTCATGCTTCATGGCGTCAGTAACAGCAAAGAAATTTGCAGCAATATTCGTTATTATGAAAAAATGTAATGCAATTAAATGCGTTTAATTTGGAAACTCTGAAAATTGCGCGCAAATTTTTATTAATTAGATTATAATACCAAGCACTGGGAAGACTGAATATGTATGAATATCTCTTTTTTGCTATGGGGCAGTAAGTCATCTAAATATTACCTATTTTTATAACCGAAATATATATGTTTGATTATAATGTTCAATTTTTTTTTCATTGATCTGTTCATTCGTCTGTGGTCTGTTAGAATTGCCATATTCGAGTATCTGTTCTGTCTGTTTGCGTTCAAACCGTTGTCTGCCCGCCTGCTTGTTCTCCTTCCGTCCATCTGCTTGTTCATCTTCATCCATCTATCTGTATTTTAACTGCATTTTAACTGTCTTTTAACGATAAAGCTCCAAGAATTTGAAATATCAGACTTTAACTTCATGCATTTTACTGAAACCGTGTGACGTTGTAGACAGCAGGAGTCCAGCATGGGCGTGGTCTGCTCAAATTTGAGTGTGAATGCCTTATAACAGTGTGTTATGAAATATGGAAATGTTTCTTAACCCTGCATTACTATCATCAGGGTGGAATCCACCATGTGAGTTCAATTTCTTAGTAAAATATAGATTTTTTATCCAAAACCAACATAAAGTTATAATGTAATCCACATTTGCATATTTCGGAAGGTTTTAGAGTATATTGCATTTGTATTAAGAAAGCAATTGCTTTTATATAATTATTTTCAAAAGTCATTGGGTGTGTTACAGCCACGATAGTAGTAACGTTACAACATTGCTGGGATGCTTAACACCGATTGTTAGTAATGAAGTTGTATTTTATATAGAAAATCCTTACAAACTATGCTCTAGGATAAGTTACAAAATTTTTGTTATGACTTTTTGATGATATTTTCATTTAATAATAACCGAATTATTTTAAGTTATGTCAATTTTGCTGATCGTTTTTTCATGTTAGGACAATTTTGCAAAATTTAAAAATTATAAATCACAGTTAAATAGTCGAAAGAAGAATTTTGAAAATACGAAATTAATTAATTTATTTGAAAATATAAACTAAAATTGTCACAACTTTACTAGGAATTAACTCCAACAAAGATTTATTTCGTCAAAAGTTTCACAATTTGAATCAGAACTCTTTTGCATTGAGCTGCAACTATCAAATAGCATCAAACTTCTCGACACAACTAAACATAAGTGACTACCTATATGTAGCTATGAAAAAGATAGAAAAACAAAAACAATATGCTGAAAATGTTAAATATATATTTCAAAAATCTACAGTAACCCACTCTGCACCTGTTGCTATGAACCAATCAATTCAACATTGCCAGAAATGAACGCAAGCTGTGACGACATGTTTGATAACCTTAAAAAGTAGCAGGTATATTGTTGATTTTTGTTTGAGTTTTTACGCAAAATTTTACCTCGGTCCAAAAAAATTATTAAATAATTATTTTTTAATTATTTTTTTTAGCTTAATAAATCACTAAGCCCAAGAAACATAGCTTAAATATTGTGCAAGATGTGGCTATTTGTCTAATACAACTTTTTATTTCATCTTTTTTTCTTGAAATGAGATGCACATAAACAAATGTTTATAATAATAAAAAATGAATTAACAAAATTATACAATTTAATTTTGTTTTTACATGTTATGATGTTCTGATTATGAAAAATTTGATTTTTGTTTATTTTACCTCAATGAATAAGTAAAACAGATAATCAAAAGTTGTGGGTGGATTACACCCATAGTTAGTAATGTAGTTAGTGTAATAGACGATAGTAATGCAGGGTTAAAGGTGCGTTCCAAAGTGAACAGGACTTTTGAAGTAGGAAGTTTTCAGGCGTAAGCCATCTTTATGTGACTCAGATCGTTCAAGGAGTAATTTTTTCCCCCAATTTCTTGTTAAATTTTCCTGACATTTGGTTTATTAAAATGACAGTACTCGTAGGTAAATTTTTTACTGTATCCATCAACATTTCCTTCCTTTTTTTCATATAAAATTTTGTTTACTATATTTGTATGCCCTAAATTTATTTATTATATTTTTACGCTCGTATTGATTCGTGTCTTTTGGAGCAAATAAATGTGGTTTTCAATTTCATTCCCTTTTGTGTGCCATGAAATCGGATGACACACCAACCTGCACGGTTTGTATTTAATTCCATAACAAATAATACCAAATAAGACATTTTTTTTGCGAATTTCGATAAGTAAAATATCGCAATTACAAAATGTTACAAAATTGAAAATCAGAACACACACACTTGAAAACGAAAATGTAATGAATGTAAACCCAACGAAATATCCGCAAGTGCACACGCACACACAAGCACAAGTTCACAAGTGCACGGATGTGAGTCGATATGTGTGTGTTGTTGTGTGGGAGCGAATCAAATTCAATGTTGTTATTTTTGTTAATATGTGCCTGAAGTTATTTGTAAATGCTTAAATCCTCAATATGCGTGAAGCGTACGAAATTGAAAATAAAAACCTTCTTAGCAACAACAGCCAAGCAACACAACAAGCCGCAGCAACAATAAAAGCACAAATAGCAGCAAAAGTTACCAGCAACAGCAGCGAGCCAAGCACACAACCACACGTGCCCACATATGAGCGACTATGTACGTTGCTCCCGCACCCAACAAACAAACAAATAAACAAACACATGTGTGCTCTTAGTCTGTGTGCGTTTGTATTATACAACTGAGTGTGTGTGTGCGTCAGTGCTTGAAAGCTGCACGTACAATGTGTTCCTTAACAGTTCAAAGGCAAACACAAGCGAATTCCCAACTTAACAACGTCACTAGCAGCAGCCACGAGCAGTCGCAGCCGCACCGAAAATACTGTAAACTTCAAATACAAAAAGTGAAGAAAGCAACGAGCAAGAATATTCGCTCTCCTTCGTTTTATTTCACAACTTGCAGCCTTCAATGGCGTCTTCGTTGCGCCTCACAGCATTCCGGCTGGCATATTTTCGCAATGAAGAAAGCCCTGGCAGCAGCACCGCCGCTTTTCTGCAGCACTTGCGGCTTAGAGTGACCATACCGCGCGCCATGAAAGGCATTTGGCCACGTTAAATTGCTGGCCCGTTTGAAGTTCTAAAAACGGCGGCCAGTTGTGGTCAGTTGAAGAGACTCTCGGTATATATTATTGCGGCCATTGCAGCTGGAGTTGATGCCAATTCGCCGACGTGAGTCAGAAGGGAATGTTGGGGCATCAGAACGGAAGTAGGGAAATGAATAATGATGGGCGCAAATGTAGCGCAATGAGGCATGTTAAGAGGCTAGTAGAATGTTGAAGAGACGCCACGGAATATAAATAAAAAGTAGTAATAGTTTTTTTTCAATACTGCAAAATCTGTTGATGTAGGGTAGGTGTGTGTTGCATGCATTTGAATGGTTTAGTTTAGTGCGTTGAAAAGCAGGTCAACCGACGTGTCACACTATCCCGATGCGATACGTTGTGAAGCGACGTAGTTGCGTGTCGCCAGCAAACAAGCGGAAACGTCGAGCGACAGGTGGCGTAAGCGGGCTGCAACGGGACAGCGGAAGATGCCAGACGGCTGTCGCAACTGAAGCAGAGGAAATGTCAACAGGTTGGCGTGACACAATCGAGCCAAAGCGCCTTAACGTTGTACAATGTCAACACGGAGGCAGTGTCGGGAAATGAGGAGCGCTGTAACAGCAATAAAGAAAATTTAAATATGTAAAAAACAAGCAAATCGCAAGCATAGTAAAAAGGATGCAGAAATTTGCAAGTCTGGCGAAAATTGAATTTTGCATGAAGTGAATTTGTTATTGCTTTGTGCTGCAACTTTTTTTCGTTGCTGCTAAATGAAGTGATTCAGGCAAATTGAGTTGTTGGTTCGCTGTACGCGTTGAATTGAATTCTGTGCTTTAAAGTTGCGCTCAAAGCTTAGCGAGTTGTCTTACAATTTGAGCAATAAATTTGATTTGCGTTGAAGGTTTAATACAAAGATAGAAGACTTTTGCTAACAATTCACAGTAATAGTTATACACAGTAGTGCCCGACCGAATATTCGGTTTCGGTTTCGGCCCAAATAAGTGGTTTCAGTTTTAGTTTCAGCCAAAAAATGGCCCAACAACAAAAATCGAAACTTTCTAGAATATTTTTTTACATTTTATTGTGTAGCAGATTATAGCGAAAGGAGGAGTAATTTAGATGCCACCAATGTAAATAAACTTTTTTTTAGCATATAATATTAAATTATTTAATTTTGAATATTAGCGAGTAAGGTTCGAAATGGTGATTTTTTCATGTTTATGTTTTTAAAAAAAGAATGAATTGTTTTTATTAATAAGTATTTATTTATGTTATGTTATGTTTGTTTGTTTGTTCTTTATTTACTTAATGTAAAATTCGTTTGTTAAAAAAAAAAGGTTGGTATGGTGATTTTTATTTCAACTAGAATGTTTCGGTTTCGGCCGAATATTAAAAAAAAACCGAAATTCGGTTTCGGCCAAAAAAATATGTTTCGGTCGGACACTAATACACAGTAACATTTTTTCCGCGCAGGAGGTGCAAATCTTCGAAAGATATTGGAGCAACCAACCAGCATGCCGCCTTCTTGCCAACAAAAACAACCCCTGTTAACCCTTCATTCCCTCTGCGGAATTAGCGCTAAGTATCGCATATACAGTAATGCCTAATTTTGGATATGTTTCAAAGGTTCTTTTATTCATGCCAGAGTACATAATTTGTATAGTTCAGGTATTGAAGTTTAATTAAAGCAAAATGGTTGTAATTGAAATAACGCACTCAATTAGTGCATTTGACACACACAGGCGGCGCAGCGCATACATTTACTGTAGGTGTGCATGTGCGAGCTTGATTGTGCAAACTGCTGCTCACACTTGCGAGCAGCCACCAGAACCACGTCTTTCGTAAACGACACACACACACACACAATCGTCCCTGTACAATTTGCTAGCATAATTTATTTGTTCACGTGTTTGCGTGTGTGTGTGTGTGTTGCGATCAATTTATTTGTACCAGTGTGCCGTATGTAAATGTGTGCAAATAAATGGCAAAGTAATTGTAGGCTGTCAGAACAGGCGTACAGCTCAAGCATAACTAACAATAACCAAGCATAGGCGAGCAAATAACTCAATGCGGACACGGTGCAAATGCGCCGACACCGAGCAAGCAGCCAACCGAAATATCAACATGCATTTGTTTGTGTGCGCGTGTTTGTGTGCGACACGAAATGCCACAAATGACATCCAAAATGGTTGCCTTTCAGGTATAAGAAATGCAAACACAAACACACATCGAAGCCGTGTTTTCACTTTGTTGCGTTTACAGCTCGTTTAGTTTGCCTTCTTCAAGCACACGCACTCATACTCCTATATGAACTCAATCACATGCATTTACGAAAATTACATCGCATACACTCAATTGGGCACAGTGGTGTTGTTTTGTTGTTGTTGTTGCAGCAGCCACATAACTATACGCCACGATACGGGACATCGCGACGCATTCATGCCAACATTTTGGGCGCTGCGAAACGAGAAACGAGTTTATTGCAGAGAAATTATGCAAACTCATGCATACACACACAACTATGCATACCCTCACACACTTACGCAAATGCATATTTGTATACAGCTTAGTGTACGAAGTCGTAGTTGCAAAGGAGTGAACATTTTGGAAAATGCTAATCAGCACAAACAACACGCCACATTGCGCGCCTTTGTCACATCTTGCAGTCGTATGGCTTCTTCCACTTTCAGGACGCAGTCTGTGTGTATTCGAAATTTACGCTTGCTTAACGCTCAGCCGTTTTAGTTTGGCATACATCAGCCAACGACATTTGCAACCTCAAAAGTGAGCAACTTGAGCAACGCATAAATATGAAACTTAATGCTTAAAAGTGAAATATTCTAATTAGCAGCGGCACTTTGCAGAGGCAGAAAGTGTCAATGAAAATTTTAAATTACTTAAGCTTATTACATATTCGCTGGCGCGTATGCACTACTTTACTTTATTAGATTTAAACAGTTGCAAATTTATTTTACAGGACAGAAAAGGTCTCCTTCGAAATATTTTGTGGGCAGTGAAGTGTTGAAAAGAGCTCTAAGCCAATAAATGCCTACTTAACACCATATCTATTACCATGTTTAGACGGCAGTCCCAGTCGATTTGCATTGACTCGATACTATTTCAAGCCAGAAGTAAATTTACTGAAAAACTGCTTCAGTGTAAATAAGTAAACTAAAATAAAATATGTTATGTTCGAAAAACCTCAAAATGAACTCCATCAAACTCTATTGAATTCTATGTGCTGTTGCTTTCAACTCTATCAGGACCTGAAATAACAGTTATTTATGAAAACTATAATTGCAAATTTTACTATGAAGGAAAAATCATGCAAATACATGAAATATACCAATACATTTCTTTTCGCACGGAGAATCAAACTAGGCAATAAACTTTTTTTTTGTAATTTTTACGGAAAAATTCAAAAAAAGATTTATTTTTTACTTATATTTAAAAATCCTTTAATAACAATTATTTATTTATATAGAAGAAGGGGGTACAGTGGGAAGCTACCTGAGGTTTCTCACATAACTCTGTTAATATGCATTATTTTAGTGAATAAATGGTATCATGGGAAAGTATGAGACCGTATCTATCTTTTGCCATCATTTGTTTGATAAAATACTCACGATAACATGTTCAAAAATTGATTCAAAGACCACCCTTTTTTGGGGGGGAACAGTGAGATTGGGGGTGTACAGTGGGAATTTTCTGAAAAATATTGCTGATGATCCAAAGAAGCAATTTTAATGTTGGAAAATGTTTATTTTGAACTGAAAAATGTTGAAAATTGATGGAAATTGCTATTTCAAGGGTTTTCAGTCCGATTCACAGTTTTGGCATATGAAAAAACTGTTCGTCATATTCGCACATTTCAGGTGAACGGAACGTTTGCATTCCATGCATTTGATTGAGTTGTTTCTATTCAATTTTTTCGGCATCGTTTCCAAACAAATGAATATTCTACTGACGGTTCTCACTAAAATTCCCACTGTACCCCCCTAAGCTACTTTTGACAAATCGCTATGGCGTCATCGTATAATGTATGGCAAGTGGAAACATTTTGGTGTGCGTCGAAAGAGAAATGATTAAATTTTATTTTGTGTATAGTTACCTTTTTATAACGTCGAAGAAAGTACAATTTTATTACAAACAACAGGAACCAGAAAAATACTTGTTTTTCAATTTTTTATTTTTTCGTCTGAACGAGCACAAATAAATGTGTGTTATGCGGTCTATGTCTTCTGAATAATGACTATTCAACGCGCGCTACAAGAATATGCTATTGACAGATTTCATACCGTTCAACAAATGGCGATTCCCACTGTACACCCCCGACTCACTGTACCCCCTTCTACTCTATATATATTATTTTTTCATATTAAGCCACAAATAACAGTTTTATTTCGATTTTTATTTTAGTTTATAAATAAAAGTCATTGAATGATTTTTATTCATGACTTTTATAAATAAAAGTCACTGAATGATTTTTATTGATGGCCTTTTTAAATAAAAGTCACGAATAATTGTTATCATAGGACAACTAAAATAAAAATCGAAAAAAAATGTTATTTGTGGACTAATAAGAAAAAAATCAAAAATAATTGTTATTATAGGATTTTTCAAATATAAATAAAAAATAACTTTTATTTGTTGAGTCATTAAATAAAAGTAAAAAAATAAATCTTAAACATTGATTTTTATAATGAAACTTATAACTATTACGGTCGCTGATTGTAAGCAATTTGCTCTATGTACATCATGACGTATGAGTAACATTTGCAGCATTCATTGCATTCAGATAGCAAAATTCTATGGCCAAAAGCCATTATCGTTCAAGTTCAAGAATATGATTTCAAAAACATTATTTGCCTTATCCTATTTACCTCATTATTTATCTTAAATCAACTTGAGCGTTTATTGCTTTTGCCCACAGACTTCCAATGAATAAATTAAATTAAAAATTTCTAATCACAAAAAAATAGAAAATGAGTTTCATTAAAGCTTATTGCATTTTACAAGCTTGCTCTCGAAACTCAACTCAATTTCCTATTCAATTGCAATTCAATGCAAACAATTGCCGCGTATATCGTAACGTATGCGTAACATTTCAGCGCATTCACAACCATGGAATAGAAAAATTCAAATGGTGCTTCCGTAGACTTGTTAACACCTTCAAACTTTTGCGTAGACATCGTCGCTTACGTGCCTAGCCACACGTTTTGCCAAACACTCTGGTTTTCTACGGAAAATACTTTTCCTCACATTGTTTTCTTTTTTGCTTGTTTAATTAATTCAAACCCACGTGTGTCTATTATTTGTTGGCAGCGTTTTTGTATTTTCTTCCTCATTCATTTTTATGAATTTTCTTTTTTTAGACTGGCACCGAGGTGGCAAATATTTACAAACTTCTTAAAGGATTTTTGCATAAATTTGTCCACGGCACTGCCAAATATTGATTGCATGTACATTGCTTGCTGTTAGGAATGTTGTACATACATAAATATATATAAACGAACAAAGTGTATACATACATTGTAGGCATTGAGTAGAGAACGGCGCTGCGTCACTTCTCTTCACAGCTGCTAGGTAAAAGTGTTTAAAAATAATAATAATTTGGCATTGGCAACAAAATGAAATCCAAGCATATAAAATATAAATCCAAATCCGTCGTACAACTTTATTATTTTTGCAAACAAAAAATACTGCCGTCATTTGGCACACGAAGGGCTATGAAATTTTTACTTTTTGTGCAAAGTTTGCCCTGAGGTGCGCAGCATTTTTGAATTAGCTTCTGTAATTACACAATTCGAATGGCGAAATGGTAATTAAGTACAAACGCAGAGAAACAAGTTTGATGACTTTTCTATTAATTTATGCAACCGGCCATAGGAAAAGACCAAAACGTACAGAAAAAAACAAAACAAAAACACAGAAACAACAGCAAAAAGTACAAACAGAAATAGCGGTAAAAGCCAAAGTTGTTGCCATGTTGCTGAGCAGCTCAAAGGAGCAGCAGCGGCGCAGCATCATTGACGACGACGACAGCAATGCAAAGTTTTATTGCGAAGTAAAAAATCAACAATCTATGCTGCGAGAGAGCAACGAAACACAGTGAAAAATAATCAAACAAAAACACCAACAATCAAATAAACAAACAACGCATGAACATAAAACCCCACCAACAACAACCAACGACAGCTGGGCGAAAGGTGGGAAAAATGGCAAACGCCTGGAAGAAGTGATGAAATTATTGCAAAAAGCCCACAGCGGCGGTCGCATATCGAGAAAACTTGATGAAAAATCGATAGCAACACTGCGTGGCGGGTCGTGCAGCTGCGGGCGAAACGCGCGCTGTGACGGCTGACGGTCATGTCGACGTGTGCAGCCGAAAATTGAAGCACTTTAACAGCGAGCAGGAACACTGCAGCGCACATCGGCGACGACATCGATGATGCCAATCAGTGTTGATCGGCCATACACGGGCGCACTGAGTGGCGGCGCAGTGGGAGCAGGCTTTGAATGTTCCGTTTCAGTGCGCAGTCTAAGTAATAAATAAATGTGGGGCTAGTTGGTTGGCATGCGATTCGTGATAAACTCATGTGCGGTCTTATGCGCTGCGGGAATTTTCGGCATTATGATGTGTGGTCTAATTTGTGGCGGAGGGAGCGAGGGAACTATAGATGATTTGTGCTGCTGCATTTAAGAGGACTTTTCCGTATTATTGCCATTGGGCTTTAATAGGTAGAATTGACTGAAGATGGATTCCAATTGATGAATTCCATTGCCGCACATATGTTGAGCAGTTAGATGTGTGTGGTAATATGTGCGCGTTGAAATGTTAACATTTGCAGTAATTATTCATAATAATGCAAATTCAGGCGATGCATAACTTCAGTGCATAACTTGACGCTTGTGCAGATCATGGAATAAGTTCTGATCAAACATAAATGAAAATTTACTAAACTTGACGACAATTCCATATCCAGGTCCAACACTGTGTGGAGTATGAACACAAACCAGACTTAACAGAGCTGGAACTCTCTTAACCCTTTCGCTATTTTGTTGCCATATGACAACATGCTACTTTGGGACGTCTGCATCCTCTATGGTTGCAAGAATACATTTTTTTGTTGGTCTTTAGAATAGCCTGAAGTTTTAGGAAAAATACGAAATTAATAAACTGAATATTTAAGTTTAAATAATAGAATGCACGTTTTTTTAACCCATTTTCGGCCGCTGGTCGATTTTTCGACCAGCCACTTTGAAGGATAGTAGCTCTGCACTTAGACATTATATCTTTGAACTTTTGATGCAGAAAATTGCTTTGGTCTTTTGGTAACCCCTCGAAATAATAATTTTTTTTAAAAACGATAAATTTAGAGATGTTGGGGAAGGCACGAAAAAATCATTTTTTTTTAGTCATATTTTGAATATTCTGAAAAATATATAACCTTTTCAAATTATTGATTTATTATTGATTATTTACGAAGCCTAAAGACCAAATTACCACAGTCAATTGATATATATCAGATTATGAAAATATTTTTACCTCTCAGCACCGCGTACTTTTCAGTGGTCGAAAAATCGACGATTGGCCAGAAGTCGTCATGTATGTACATATATAAGCCAACAATTGTTTGTTTTCATGCTTGATTATTATTTGACTAAAACTATGTACATATATATTTGTTTTTATTTGAAATTGAATTTTTATTAGTTTATAAAAAAAATTTGTAAAAAAAAAAACACAAAAAAAATCCAAAAATATTCTTGATTAAGGTCCTAAATGTAAGTCCTTAAAAGGAATTTCAAAAATATTGACTATTTCTGGTAGCGGCCGAAAATGGGTTAATGGTATATCTAGACATAGTAAAGGAAGAAGAAGCAGAAAAAATTAGAGAACTTTTTAATTTGACGATTTCCTTCAATTTAGATTTTTTTAATTTGGGTGAAGTAAATGAAGAAATATTCAAATTATCGTTATGCGTAAAAAGTTTTATATTTAAGTAATTATTACAGCCACAACAATGTGGTTGCTCTCATAGAAAAACACTCTAAAATACAGGGTCCGAGTATAAAACTTAAAAAATTTCTTATGGAATGTTCCTAGTATAACCACATAGAAGCCTAAGACGTAAAATTTCAAATTTTAACTTTCCCCAGTAAAACCCTGTAGCGAAAGGGTTAACATAATCATGATGAAACGAACGAAGCGCTTAAATACAAAACATAATCGTGGAGTTCATTCTTTATAGCATTTTAGGTGTAAAGTTGCTATCGTCTCCAGAACTGCTTTCGAGAATATTGCGAAAATTCAAAAATTGCTACGATACCAAATTTACACCTAAAATGCTATGAAGAGTGAACTCCGCTAGTTTAATAAGTTGTATTGCATTTACGGGATTGCGATTGTCAAAAACAAAACAATGTTTCATCTAATGTGTTCCCTGGTGCTTTCAAGCAGTTTAAAGAGAACTTTGCAAACCCAAAGCGAAGCAAAGCTGAACGCTCAAAAGTGTTCATACTTCGTTTGTAAACCATTTAAAACCCGCCGCCGCATGGGCTGTCAGTGGTATTTGGTGTTTTTCCTTTTTCTGAATTTCCTCTTGTCAAATCATTACGATTTAACAGACGGCTTCCCTTTGCCAAATGACAGCACCTGCCAACGAGCTCCTGCTGTGAGGCTGCAAACTCGCACATTATTTTGTTTTATATAATTTTTTGCTATTTCTTGAATTTTTTTCATTGGATTTTTTACTTGAAAGGCCGCGACACCAATATCCTTCGAAATGTTTCAACAATTGCAAAGCGCTGCGCACAGCCAGACACGTTAGGCATTTGCAACAGTTGGACGGGCGGCTGACAACGCGAGGATGTGCTTCGTGTGTTGGCAGCTATTGCGCAACGCACAAGTGACATGACACAAACAGACACATGTCATGCGTTGCGTTCGCGTTGCTGTTCATCGCCGTAATGTGATGACTGCCATTGCTGTGCTTTTTCAGTGCAAACGGCAACATTTCCGAGCCACTCTTTCCAATCCTCCTCATGCGCCTCTGCGCCGCCCACACCCGCTTGCCGAGCAACTGAAAGCACTTGTGCGTACATTATCTTAGAGCTGCGTGTGTAGTGGTGACTGAGCTGTTCTGTTGATGCTACCACCAACAATGACAGCAACAAAATAGCACAAAATGTCAGCGTCATGAAGGCGCAGCAGCAGCATTCCGCTCGGCTATATCAGTGGCATTGTTGCCGTCATAATGATTGTAGTTTATCGTGCACTCTGCTCAGCCAAGACGCGAGGCTGCTGCGACGTCCGATGGTAGCACTCGGCTTACGTGTGGGTTGCCAGCGCGCTGTAAGCGACCATAAACCACTTAAATAATGTGAGTTCTTTCAAGTTATTCGAATTTATGATGACATGCGACGCATCTGTTCGGCAGTTGTCGCACAGTGGCCTTTCAGAAGCAATTAAATTCAACAACATTGTCATCTTCATATGAAACCTTGGTTGGCCCAAATTGGGTAAATACTTATTTCACGATATCGTGTACAGATTGATTCGAGTTCATTAGTATCTATGAAGATTTTCAAGTCTTACGCACTAACAAAACCAGGCCATTTTCTAGGTTACAAAGTGCTTGCAGCTTGAAAGCTCGTTTAATAAAAATCTCTTTTTTTGCTATTTATTTAAAGTTTTTTATATATGTATCTTTTATATAAATAAAATTTTAAGTCATTTTTGTGGCAACAGCAATATTGTTATTCACATTTCAAACACTTTGCCAATAACTCTTCGAAAGCCCACCACAGCATGTCGACTTGCATATGCAAAGCTTCAAGGTCAACGCTTCGACATCAGCCGCCAACACACAACGACGTTCAATGTTGCATTACAATTATGATAAAAGTATAAAAAGTACACTTGCACTAGAAACTGTGTCGTCAAAGTTGCCGACTGGCTGCGCTGCTGCATTACTCCGCACCTAATTTACTTATAATATTTATTTTTATTTGCTGCTTTTTGCTGTCGTTTTACATATTTATTTATTGTTTGTTATCGAGGCGAATATATGTACTTGTACAAGTTTAAAATTCTACGACATGCGTTTGTGGCTTTTGAGCGTTGCTTGTTGTTGCTATGATTTGTATGTTAAACTTGAACGTTGAGGCGATATTGAAAATGCTTTTCGGCCGCCCACTCGTATGCGCTATAAATTTCATGTATTCAAAATGCTTTGGGTTATTCAATTTTTTTTTTAATAAATTATTTTCTGTAATATTTAGTAGTGTTTTTGGTAAGTTTTGATGAGTATTTTTGTAATCTTGGCCGCGGCAATAACACAAATCCGACTAGTTATTAGTATTCATGCTGCCGGCTTGTGACATTTTGTGACATTTATATTTAATAGTTTTTGCTGGCAGTTTTCATGGCTTGAGTCAAGGATTAAATATATAATTTTTTTTTAATAAATGCTTGCAAGGTTGGCCATAAATTGTTGTCACACTGTGCTGCAATATGATTTTAAATTCTGTGAACATTTCTGATTTATTCGTATGCCCGAAGGTGAGCTATTTCGAACAGAGTTTTCAAGTGTATATGAAAAAAAAATATAACTATTGGCAGGGTTTCAGGAATCCAAACGAAGTAGAAGGCACCATAAATGACACCCAATTGAGTTTTAAGCAATTTTATTGATTGAATTGGACAAAAAGGTATTCGACATATGGGCAATTTGGGGGATTTGGGAGAAAAATCTGTTTTTAAGTACTTGACAAGGATTTGAAGAATTGTTCCATATCGATATGTTTCTACGCTTTCAATAGTCTAAAGACACACCAGCCGTTTACACAGACAGTTATTTCATATGTTGACTCTTGTCATTTCCTGCAGGTATTAGTCATCGAAATATGGTAAGAAATATTCGCCGATGGTTCCTGACTCGTGATCCAGCATGCTTACCACTGAGTCACAACGATCTACTTAGCACAGTTTCCAGTAAAGGGACAAGAGCACACACTAATGGACCATTCATTTTCTCAACACTATTGATTCCAATTCAAACATTCCTATTCTTACAATTCCTTCTACTCTTGCAATAGTTATGCAAACTTGTTCCTTTTCAATGTGTTATTTTCCTGAAATTTCATCAAAGTTTGCAACTGCGATAACATTTGCAAATCATCACGCATACAAAACAATTTATTTCACTTGCAAAAACCAAGTCGTAGCGACAACATCCAACAAAAACCAAAAGTACATAAATCCACTTGCGACTTGTCGTCGTGGTTTGTTCGCAAATTGGCTCGCCAACTTGCCTCGTTAGCGCAAAGTGGGAGAAGGGCGAACGATGCTCGTCGACTCTGTCACTTGGCTCGATGTGCTTTCGACACTTGTGTTGCGTTGCGGTGTAATTGTGTCGTGGTGTCGTCTGTCTGACGTCAACTGGCACACACAATGCACACTTGATGAACTTCGGATAACTGAAATCGCTGTAAGCGCAGCCTCAATGCACCCTCTGCCCCGGGCCGCGTTTGTCAAGTCATGATTTGCCACTACCTGCAAGACAGGCTGCCCAATTTCGCATTAGTTAGAACGCTTTAACAACGATTTACGGTTGGCAAGTCGCAAATGCTGATTGTCGCTGAGTTTTGCCGTTGTTGGCCTATTACATATGAGCAGCTTGGTGTAGTGGGACAGTGGGACAGAAGGAGACCCTGTTTTGTAAAAAAACAGCTGAAAATGAAAACGAATTTCAACTGTTTGTTTTTAGATGGTTTAATTAAATAACAATGGCTGTTTTGTATTATCTTTTATTAAGTCCAGTTACTGTTAACTTCTTTTAAAAAAATTCATTATTATTGGTTAATATTTATTTTATTTTGTGTTTTTTTGGAATTTTTTAGTGATTTCAATTATTTTATTTATTTATTTAATTAGCCATAAGATGTACTTAAGTGAGCTGCCACTCCAACCTAACCTAACCTAATTAGTTTTTAATTTTATTTATTTTGTTTTTTAAATTGATTTTTTATTATTTTTATATTTAATTTTTTATTTGGTTTTTCATTTATATCAATAATGTTTTTATTTGTTTCAATTAATTTAATAAATTTAATTATTTTGGCTTATTTATTTTTATTGATTCAAATTATTTTATTATACTAACCTAACCTAATTAGTTTTTTAATTTTAATTATTTTGTTTTTTTTTCATTTATTTTTTATTATTTTTATATTTAATTTTATGTTTGGTTTTTCATTTATATCAGTAATGTTTTTATTTGTTTCAATTCATTTAATTTATTTAATTATTTTGGTTTATTTATTTTTATTGATTAAAATGACTTTATTTATTTTATTAGTTTTTTAATTGTATTAATGTGGTTTTTTAAATTTATTTATTTTATTCCTTTTATTATTTCTCATATATTACTTTATTTGTTTTATTTATTTATTTCAGTTTATTCAATGTATTTATTGATTTATTTTAACTTTTTCGTTTTTTATTATTTTAATTATTTATTTATGTTATTTATATATAAATTTTAATTAATATATTTTATATTTGTTTATTTATTATTTATGTATTAATTCACTTAAGTTATTTTAATTTATTTAATTCATTAATTTTTATTACTTAATTACTTCATTTTTTATTTACTTACTTATTTTATTATTTTTTTATGTTTTTAATTAATTACACAGTGCAGCACTAAAAAAAGGGGCAAGATCAAACATATCTCATTCGATAGAGGACCTTAGTAGATGAAAAAGTGTCAAAGGATTTTTTCGGGAATGTTCCAGTTTTTTTTAATACAGTTTAAAGATGGCGGCTTAGTGCCCCTTTCTGAAACTTTTAAAACATCGTATCTTTTGATTCAAATGTCAGAAAGGGATAATTTTACTTCAACTGAAAGCCAATAATATGAAGTCGAAGAAACAATATCCTCTTTTGAAAAATTTTATGAAAAAGGTTATAAAGGAAAAGGACCTCAAAAACATTTTTATTCCTGAATATCCTGGAAACCGTGAGAGCTAAATTTTTATAAGTGACTTCTGGTAAAAAAGCATTCAAACATCTATACTGCTTATAAATTTCATGTAAATCACTTTTACAGTTAAGACTCTACAACGATTAAAAAAATGTTCTTTGCTACATTCGATGTTTTTAGTAAGCAACTATGAGATATTCTGTACGTAAAAATATGAATGTAGCAGTGTATAATTTTTGAAACGCTGTAGTGGCTTAACAATAAAAGTGATTGAAATGAAATTATATAAATCACTTATATAGTCACTTATATAAATTTAACTCCTACGGTTTCCAAGATATTCAAGGATACAAATTTAATTGATGTCCATCATGTCCTTTTTTTATAACATTTTTCAAAAAAGGATATGGTTTCTTTGACTTCATATCATTAGCTTTCACTTGACGTTAAAATTATTTTTTTCTGACATTTGAGTCAAAAGATATGATGTTTTAAAAGTTTCAGTAAGGGGCACTAAGCCGCCATCTTTAAACTGCATTTAAAAAAAAAACTCGAACATCCCGGAAAAAATTCCTTGGTATTTTTTGACCTACTGAGGTTTGTTGCACTGTGTTATTTTTTTAAGATTTCGATATTTTTTATTTCCTCTGTTCTATTTATTATATTTTATTTATTTTGTGTTTTACTGTTCTTTTATTTTTATTATATTAGTTATTTGTATTTATTTATTTAATTAATTATTATTATTTTTCATTTTATTTGTGTGTTTATTTGTTTGTTTATTTAATTTTTTCATTTATTTCGTTTAATCTATTTTGCTTAGTTACATTTATTCAACTTATTTACTTTATTTATTTATTTATTTGATTGGTTTTGTTTAATTTGTGTACCTGACCTAGTTTATTTTGTTATTTATTTCAACTGTTTTGTTTCTTTTATTTCCTTTGTGTATCTTCTTATAGTTTTATAGTTGTTTTCTTTTTTTTATTATTTCTATTTATTGTAATATTTATTTTTAGGTTATTTAAATATATTTTATTTATTTTTTATGCTATATTTATTCCTTATATTATATATTTTTTTACAGGACCTCAATAAAAATGACAATACCATAACAAACATATGTAAAAAAGAAACCATCAGATTACAAGTAATTGAAGCATACTTAAGCCTGTCAATTTGCTCACCAAAGCATTCTACCCTCTTAAGTAAAAGTCCATTTGTCCTGGACAAATCTCAAATGCTTGAATTCGAAATTATTTTGCTGTCTCTGCACTACGACAACCACTTTGTTGGTTGCCATTGGGCACTTTAGGCCATTTATTTCCACAAATTTATATACACACACTAGTTGATTTATTTGCGGTTTAAAGGTGAAAACACTTGATAAGGAAATTGAAGTAATTCGTGGAATTCTGTAGATAAATACCCCACCGGGTGTCTGCTCCCAGCCATAAGTGATAGCTGCTTTTCCAACATTATTATCACAGACCATCACACACACACACACACACATACATGCAGCAAGCCTGCACGTTAAAATGTTGCTGTCGAAATTTGTCAACAGCAACCGTTACTTATTGCTATTGTCATTGTTGCTGTTGTTGTATTGTCTTGTCAATGTTTCATTGTGTGTGCCCAACACAAACACAAACACCAACACAATCGCAATCGTGCCATAACCATGATTTGTTTATTTAATTCAGTTTTCATAGAAAAACTACATCTCTTTTCGTTGGCCGTTGTTCGCCGACCGCCAGCGATATGTTCGCCTATATCAACACACACTCGCACACACGCACATGCCGGCGTTCGTTTGTATGGCAATGTGCTTTTTTAGGCTTGAAGGTTGCGATGCGCTTTTTGTTTTCATCGCTGCCAACGCCACTTAATTACTGGGTATCTAGATACACGGCAGCCGCAGCCGCAGCCGTCGCCACAGCGCGTATCTTGCAGATACCCATCAATTTTATTACGTATGGTCGCGACAAGCATTGCGACAATGCGCGACAATTTTGCATTTTTCTCTAAGCTCATTCGAGTATCGGCGTTTGTCGCGTGTGCCAAAGAACGCCAAGGCACATGCGACATTCTTTTACCGGGGAGTCCCATAAACGCTTTATGGACGTGTGTATGTGTGTGTGTGTGTGGGTGGGTGGGTGTTGCAAAGAGCACGCCTGTTTTTGCTGTTGGATTTGTGTGATTTTAAAATAATGGCCAATGTGCTAAATTCAGTGCTTTCATTTTTCGGTGCTGATTTTTACATTTATTTATTCGACTTGGTCATGTATTTTTAGACTTTGGCAAAAATAGCCGCCACATAAAATCACCAAAAACAAAAATATAAATAAAAACACATTCTTGCTGAGGTTTGTTGATTGCTACTGCCGGTATGCTTCAAGTGTTGGTTTTTACGTATAGTTTCGGTTCGGCGATTGTATAACGAGTACGCTAGACGTATTCGTAAATGTTGCAGACTTGTTGAATGTTTGCGGTTATGAAGTGAGAAAATTATTAGGGACATTTTTTTTAATGATTTCGCAAATGAAAATATTTTATATTTAGGAATTTTATGTAATTTTGAGTGAGGCGAACTGGCGTCTAAAAATGTGGCTGCTGTTGCTTCACAAAAACATCAAGTCACGCTGGGTCTATTAGTAATTTTTGTTGGATTAGATGATCGCTGAATACAGCTGGAATAGGCCCTTAAATATTCCGAAATCAGCTAGATGCCTGTCTTACCGAACCTAATCTGGACTGAAGCCAAACCAAGTATCCAAAAATCAGTAACGTTCCGACCAACTTTGAATTTGGATGATTCGACTTATTTGCAATAAATAATCTGACCACACTTTCTAAACTTGTCTCAGACCTTTCGAGTTGTTTGGACAACGAATAGGAAGTCCGAACAAATGGACAAATACCATAGCCCATCCAGACTATTCGGGCATTCCAAAGGTTTTTATTTGATTTGCTTTTCAGTTCTGAATGATGATAAAATTATCATTCATTTGTCGTACATATTTGAATGATGCTGAGGTAAGAGGTGATCTGCATCATGAGAGAAAATTTTGACTGCACGGAGAGTGTCCCTAGGACCTGTGACACTCTGTGCAAGAATCTGCTCTGGAATTCTCGGAGCCATAGAGTCCCATAGCCTGAATTCTAGGAAACTTTAGTGTACATGGAGCACTGTACAGTGTGATAAAAACAACTGGAATTTTAAAAATAATGAATACAAGGAAATCTCTTAAAAAAAACGTTTTTACCAAAATTTTATACAAATTTTTAATGTTGCATAAATGCATGAAAGAAACAATATTTATTGCAAATTTTTACATTTGTCATCGTATTTATTGGCATTTACATACAATAAACAATGAAAGCGTGCAAAGTTAATTCCATATAAATTGTATGCAAACAAATCGAAATACCAGCACATCAATACAATAGAAAAATAATCTAATAAATTAAGGAGCCAGCGCTGCGCTCCTCGGACAAGCGCCTAACTTAAGAATCATAGAATCATAGAATGAAGCGAAGTGAATATAATACAAATGTCAGCAAATTGAATTCAGTGTTAGTGCAATTGCGCGTTTCTTCAAGGATTTGTTATCTGTTTAGGTTCAACACAAATGCCCCGAACGGCGACAGACAAAGAGTGCGGCTTCTTGTCACTGCTGCTCTGGCCGATGAAAACAAGCGATAACAGCACTGCCAATATCGGCCCACAACATTAGTGGCTGCAACCCCCCAAGAATGCACAGCTCCTGCTTTTTGAAGTAATGATTTCGTCATTTTGCATTTTTCATTTTGCCTCGTTTTTTATTATGCTTTGATACTGAAATTCTTCCACTCGTATTTGCGTATAGTATGAGATTATTTGTGCCGTTATGACACCTCCGCGTGGGTATGTGCGTGCATGGCGTGGCTGTCGCTTGTGCTTCTTCGGGCTGCTGGTTGGGCTACACAAAAAAGCTTTTAGCTAATTGAGACTTTTAGCGGGACTTCACTGTATATTATACTAACTTGATTGCAATTCTAATTTTTGACACTTTTTTGCAGCACATTATTCAAAATGCTGTTTGCGTTAGCGTCAGATACGGTCGCCTTGTCCGCCGCGTCCTTTGTTCGTCTGTTGACTGACAAATTGTGTGCAAGTTAACAACACGCTTTGTGCTTTGTGTATGTGAAAAATGTAATCGTATTGAAATGTATATTAGCCCTGCCGGACGGTATGGTTTCCTGGAAAATGTTCCCGGTTTGAGCGCTTTGTGTCGATTTCGGGGGGCACACCTAAACACAGTTACGTAACTGTTACGAAAATGTTTGAATAAAAAGTGCGAGGGTGTTATGAAAAGTTATGAACCTAACAAAAATATACGAAATTTTGTCATAATGTGAGCTAAAGCTCATGTCTATACGGTGGCGGTCAAAGCACGAGGCTTATGAAACAAATGCCTAGGACGACATTTTGTACGTGAAGAAACCAATATTTGAAATGGGCGCCAAATTTCAGAAAAATATTAAAGACAATATTACATTCATATAAATATTTTCACAAGTTGAATATAATTTTGAATATCGATCGATTTTATGAGAAAAAAAATTTAATTTAAACAGATCACATGTGGTTGATAATTTTCGTAAGTATTTTAGTAAACAACTTTAAGGGCGGCACTCTGGCGATTTGCCTTGGGCGGCATATAAGGTTTGTTCGCCACCGTGTCTACATCTTGATACATGCATCTTTGGACTTTTTCATAGCCCTTGATGTTTCCCTCATTTCAATTCGGCGGTTATCTACCACAATTTAATGAACTTAACCATCATTGGTTGCAGTTTTTGGACGTGCTGAACGTTCATTGTCTCTAAGCTGTTGAAATTCAGCTACCAAAAATTTCCCAGTGATATATGACACTGTACAACACAAAAAAGAATAACAAGGTTCTGGCAACGGATTCTGGTAGAGGGGATAAAAACAAATATTCGTGTATCGGCGTTTTGAAAGTTTACGTCTGAATTTTTTTTTAGGGGGTCAAAGTTTTCCCCTTTTTGGACATTCTTATAGCTAAACGACAAATATAATGAATACCTTTGGGTATTTAAGGTATTGTTCTCATCTTTCTATTTATACCTATATATTATATCTAGAGCTTTTTTTTGTACGGTGACTTATAGTGAAATTTTGTATTCAAAATTTTTCCCATACACACTCACCTTCAAAAATCAAGTTTTGTAGGAGATTTTACTACCAATTTTGATTAAGAACGAAATAAACACTTAAACACATTTTCAGTTTTGGCTTAACCCGGGAATGCCCGAAAATCTGATATACCTAAAATGGCCAATGTAGTAATTTGGACTACATTATTTTTTACTGACTTTTTTTTATTTTATTAGGGCAGTTCAGGATAACGTGCAAACGGTCGGGCATCATGGCATGGGGAAAATGTGATGGCAAATATTTTCAACGCAACAACAAAATGTACACATTTTCCCATGCCGAGCAGCGGCAAATTTCCCATACTGAAACGCTATTGCATATTTTTCGGCATGGGGAAAACAGATTTGACAATCAATCAGTTGTCACAATTGTTGAGATGGAGTCGTCGAAAAAGAAAATAAAAAATTAGATATTCTATCATTTTCTCTTTTTCACATTTTTTTGGCATGTTTTCAATTATTTTTATGGATTTAAAGATAAAACACTAGTATTGTTTTCGATTCCCCTCTTTTATTCTTCAAAAACAGCTGTGAATTTGTTCCGCAACCGAGTTGCTATGAAGTTTTAAAAAGTGCGCTCAGTGTTGATGGCAAATATTTGAAACGGCATATATTTGCCCAAATATTTCCACGTTATCCTGAACTGCCCTATAGTTTTTTAAGTAGCAAATATGAATAAATGTACACGAGATTAAACTAAAATAAGCATTTAGTTTTTATTTTTTTATGGTTTACAAAGTAAATTCAATTAAATAAAATAGCGTACTTTTGCGTTTGCAATTATTTGAAATTTTCATACTTCTCAATTGAAGATGCATATTTATCTATTTATCAGTAAGATTTGCTGAAAATTGTATATAGGTAGTCAAAATGACTACCCTTGGGCATTTAAGGTAAATTTTGAAAAATTGGGGTAAACAATTTTTTTACAATTTTTTAAATTTATTTATTCCATTTAGCTTTAAAAATTAATAAAAGTCTTGTAAGATATTTTTTTAAAAAGCGATGCAATAAAAGTTATTAATTAATTAATAAAAGTCCTCAAGGTAGTCAAAATGACTACCTTAGGAATTCTAGTGTTAATTCTGGCATTCAAGTCAATTTCTGAGCTTTGATGTATTCAGAGACCTATAGTAGAATTTTATGGCGAATATTTTCGTGGTACATTTTTTCCTAAAAAGTCCTGTCTTACAGGGCATTTTTGGCATTTTAGAAAAAGGGGCAAATTGACCCATACAAATAGGAGCTACAGGGTTAAAATGCTCCACAAAAATGTTCTTCGTAGTATTTTACATCAAATTGCTGAACACATCATATACCTAAAATATGAGGTTACATGGTTTTCGTATGCCGATTCACCATAAGAATGTGCAAAAAGGGGAAAACTTTAACCCCCCTAAAAAAAAATTCAGATGTAAACTTTGAAAACGCCGATACACGTATATTTTGTTTTAACCCCTCTACCAGAATCCGTTGTCAGAACCTTGTTATTTAAAAAAAAAAAATTTGATTTTGTTGTGCAGTGTAATCAACAAATGGACTGAGCCAAATTTTTATGATTAGGCAATTCACACGCAGTCGTAAAAAACACGTTACTTCTCATATTTCGTCGAGTGCGTTCATCAGCAGATTTACTCAACTTTCAATTCTCTGTCCGAATGTTACACACATCATGTCTGTAGTTAGGTGTTTATAGTTACACATTACAGAGGCAAACAATACTCTGCCGTCTTGCCATGTCACACTCTCTCAGCTCAACAGATGTTCCCTGAAGCCGCCAGAGGTCAATGACATGTCGCTGTCGCTGAAGCTTCGCTCACTATTGGCGCAGTTTTGAAATTTGCATTGCATTCCACTTGTCAACCCCAGCGAGAAATGCAAATTTTAAAATAAAATTCGTAATTTATGTTTCGTCTACAAATAACGAAAATTAGAACAAGATGAACATATTTAGGTCAAAGTGTCTGATCTACATAACATATCTACATATGTGCGTGTCTCATGATTTCGAATTTTTTATTTATGATGTGTTTTCGGGTTTGCCAGCTGGAATTTGACTAATTTTGCATTTATATTCCTGGATTGGGCACAGATATTCATGAACTAACGGTTCGTATGGATGCGAGCGCACACAGTTGTGGCATGGAACCTTTGAACTGTGCAATCCATATAAAAGCTGCTGTTGCCGCTGCTGCCAGCTCAGTTATCGACGAGACATTTGCGTATACATTTTCCTGCTGCCCACAACCGGCGATTGCAAGAACAGCGGCAAAGAATATTGAAGCCGGCCGGTAGATGGATTTCTCTTGGCTGAGAATTGTGCTGCTGCTGTTGGCAGCTCTGGCATTGCAGTCGGCAGGTAACCGATCTTGCACCCCGCCGCGGAGAAACAATAACAAATCCACTTGTCCCACCCGCAGATGGCCGCACCCAGAAGCAGTCCAATGGCAAATTCAGATTATTCGGACATCGCCAGCGATCGATGGCCAAACATGAGGAGGACAGAGCTGCGGGACGAGCCCTAACCGTCGGCGCGCTGAATAGATTCAAAGCTTTGAAGACAATAATCGCTACAACAACAAGAACTTATACAATTATCACTCAAG
The DNA here is from genome assembly GCA_963668005.1 of Melieria crassipennis. Lineage (NCBI taxonomy): Eukaryota > Metazoa > Arthropoda > Insecta > Diptera > Ulidiidae > Melieria > Melieria crassipennis. Next base: position 93,940,179 of record OY764963.1, on the reverse strand, counting down.
GCGTCCCGATTCCAGGGCCCATGTTCGTGCCGCCCGTGCCCGTGCCCGTGCCAGTTCCAACGTTTACAGCAACACCAACGGTGGTACCACCACCTTTACCGCCAGTACCAGCGTTACCGCCAGTACCAGCGTTACCGCCAATAATTTCACCCCCACCAACACCAACTGCACCACCACCAGCACCGCGGACCCTTAAAGGTTCTTTAGGACGTAGTCGTGCTGCCTACGACAACTATGACGACGACGACGACGACAATGACGACGATAATTTAGAAGACGACAAAGACAGGATGTGGAGCAACATCCCAATGCGACAGTTCAGAGGCAACAGCGATGCATCGACTAACGCACGTGTGCGCCCAGCGCCGCAGTGGAGTGGTCGCCAACTCAGTCAAAGTCCGAAGAAACGAAGCAGCCGCGAGCGTCAACAAAAACTGAAGCGCCGTCGGACAGCGTCGCGTCGTCGCCGCATGCAGAAGCAAAGACAGCAGAAACAACGACTGCGCAAGCAGGCCGCCAAACAGAAGAAACGCTTACCCGCAAAACAGGCACAGCTCAAACGCTCGGCGCAAACGCCGAAAGAAAGCGGCCAGACGGCGCAAGCAGCGCAGGAGGACAATGCAGGAGAAGCAACGACGCAGGCAGCAGCGTTCAACCAACTTGTAGCAAATGTCAAAGTCAATTAAACCATTATATCCATAAATTCCGCAGTATCATTTTTCCACTCCAGTTGCTGGGCAAAATTGTTGCTAAGATCTGCAATGACCATTCAAACACCTCAGTTCTTATGCAAAAAAAATTCGTTGCAACAGTTCCCGTAATTTATTGTAAGTTAATTCCCGTAAGTTAATACGAGTTTTAGATACTTTATACGAAATTTAGTCCATTGTATATATGGCAATCTCCATATATTCTTGATTAGATGGGCTGGTGTCTTCTAATCATATCTTAGCGAAAGTTTCAATAAAACCTTTAGCAAATCTCGTTATGACATCTTAACTGCTTTGAAGTAATCATGGGAACCACCCAACGGACCCTCAAAATACTCTGAATTATAATGGACGAATATACTTGGCTATGAGATTCCAAAATAGGTTTTAGGCAAAATAGGTTTGAAGTACGCAAAAATTTGCGTATTTGTAAGAACCATAGTACGATTACCTCCTGAAAACGTTGCTGCAAAATGTTCACCAATTGTTTTCGCAAAAAAAAGAATCCACGCAGCATTCAAAGGCGTCCAAAATAATTAAAAACTATTTCGATTGGCAGCCAAGTTACTATGTGAACAATAGTTGGTACCGATGGCGGTGTGTTGCTTAAAGCAACAACAACGATAGCTAAACAAATGCGTCTGAAAAATGATGAAACAAGTCAAAAACCTTAATGCCAGCAACAGCTCTTGACCAACAAATGCTTCGTCAAGAAATTTTCGACTTCGAAACGACAACGCAAACAGTAAAAAATACAAACAACAAACAACAACAGCGACCAGAAGTACGTTCGAGTGCTGATGAAACGGTAGCCGTAGCATTGCCAAATCGATGAGCTGTTGGCGCTGATTGCTCACACTGCTCACTTTCAGCGCATTCCGCAGCAACTTGCCTCAACAGCAGCACCTCATCATAGCACCACACCCCCATGCCACCAACTCCCTGCCCGCTATGCGGCGTCATACTCGAATCAATTCGATTCGCCTCGACTTACGCCGTAACTCAACTTTAACCGGGCTTCACAAAGGGGAAGCATTGCATTTCGTATGGTTTACTAGGGAAACTATAAAATCGCATAACGACAACTTAACTTAATTTCAAAATATTTGGATATGAAATATCTTTCTCGAGCCTTTTTCGACAATCATTTTGAATAGACCTCTCAATTACACTGCACAACACAAAAAAAAATAACAAGGTTCTGACAACGGATTCTGGTAGAGGGGACCAAAAAAAATTATACGTGTATCGGCGTTTTGAAAGTTTACATCTGAATTTTTGTTTAGAGGGGGTCAAAGTTTTCCCCCTTTTGCACATTCTTATGGTGAATCGGCATACGAAAACCATGTAACCTCACATTTTAGGTATATGATGGGTTCAGCAATTTGATGTAAAATACTACGAAGAACATTTTTGTGGAGCATTTTAACCTTGTAGCTACTATTTTCATGGGTCAATTATACCCTTTTTTCTAAAATGCAAACAATGTCCTGTAAAACAGGACTTTTTAAGGAAAAAATTTACCATGAAAATATTCGCCATAAAATTCTACTATAGGTCTCCGAATACATCAAAGCTCAGAAATTAACTTCAACGTCAGAATTAAGCCAAAAATGAAAATGTGTTTAAGTGTTTATTTCGTACTTATTCAAAAATTCATTTTTGAGGGTTAATGCGTATGGGGAAAAATGTTGAAAACAAATATATCTTTTAGGTCGTAGTGCACCTCCTAAAGTAATGGCAAATTTTGGTATACTTGTATTTCTTATAGAACTTATTTTTTAGATTTTTAAGATGTTTCACATCTCTTGTGTACCGCGGCAGTTTATAGGTTAAATAAGGTTAATAGGTTATAGGTTAAATAAGGGATGGCACTCTACATTAAAAAATTTGAGGGTGTCGATTTTTAACACTTTGGGAATGTAATCCATGCACAATAATGTGAAATAGTTATAAGCTCATGTATCGCCCTGTTAAGTTCCTATTTAAGTTTGCTTCTAAGTGGGATCCAAGGCACATTAATAAGGTAGTGGTGGCAACACAGCTGATTAAACTTTTTTCTTCTCATTTTCTTTTGCTTTCTTCTCATTTTCTTTTGATTTTTGGGCATCCTCATTGTCAAAAATTGGTAAAATTGTTTTTGTGTTGCTTGTGTTTTGATTTGATTTTGACAACGAGGATGCCCAAAAGCACTAACAAAATACATGGGATTTTTGTTTTTGCAGTAGTGCCATCACCTTATTAATACACCTTGAGTGGGATCATCTGTGTCACCTCGTGAACCAGATAATCTCGGCTCGGCCATTTTGTCAGGAGAGCGCAAGGAGTGGGCACGTGTAGTGCAGCAAACAAAAGTAAGAAATTACAGGAAATTCGTTTTAAAATTAGAATTTACAAAAAATTCAAATGCAGTGTTTCGGTAAACCCTCTTTCCAACGGCGATAACATTGGCGATAAGTTAATTTTCTAACGAGCTATACGCAAAAAAGCCATGGGGTGGTACATTACAAAGAATTCCCCTACATATTTTGTATACTTTCATTACATTTTTTTCAATTAACACAAAATTTGTTGTAAACTGCTGCAAGCCCGAAATAAGTTTCTAATGATTATTGCTAGTCATCCTAAAGTGCTGCAGGCAAAAACTCTTTCAAAAAGAAACACACTTCAAAACAATTACAATAAATTTTGTGCGTAATTTAAGGGCTTAAATTCTCACTCTTTGCCACAGTCTACGCCTTTGTGAACCACCCACATTTTCTAGCAATAACAACAGACAATTTTATTACCTCATTAATGTTCCATTATTTTCGCATATTTTCTACTAATTTTCCTGCTGATTTTTAAGCGCTCGTAAATTCCACAAATAAAATGCCAGCTCCACAGTCGTTTTCGAAGATTCACCGCTATTTGGTATTCACTTCACAGAAACCACAAAAAACAACATGAAGCAATAACAATAATAACAACAACAAAAACCACTACAGCAAAAGCAGCAGCAGCAAAAACAAGAACAACAAAAACAAAAACGACCCTAACAAATTGCTTCCTTATAATACTTGAAATTACACTTGAACACATGAAGGTGCGGCACCCTGCGCGCATCAGCTGGCATTAATGATCGCAGCGTACGTGCGCTGCCCAGCCGGTCGAACGGCCGGCCGGCCAGCCAACGTGCATCGCTGAAAGTTCAGCAGCCGCACAAGTTCACGCAGCGCCCGCAAATACTAATTCAACCGAAACTCGCGCAAAGCCACAAATAAAAACCAACTTGAAAAGCGCCAGCAAGAATGTCAGGTGGAAGCAAAATTAAAAGAAAACCCACACACACGCGTACGTAATAAAACAAACGAAAGATAAGCAAAATCAACAGAAGCGGCACAAAAACGCGGCTATTACTGGCCACTAGTGCGAGTTATGCGAGCCAAGTTGGGTGCAGTGAAGCCGAGAATGTTGAATGTTGACGCGAATGCGAACGCAAAACGGACAGTGACATGGCGTGTAGTAGGCAAACGCGGCTTATCAATAGAGCGTCAGCGTGTTAGGGCGGGGCCCATCGGCGCTATTAGGGTGCAATTGCAGATGTTGGGGAAATGCCAATGTGAAAAAACGTTTTATTTTCCGCACAACCGAACAGCTGTTTCTTTGGTTTCGATTGCACTGCTGCGATTCGGACAGTTTGTTGAACTCTGTACGCAGCGGTCAGACAACAACTGCAGCAATGGCAGAAACGGTGCCAGCGAGCAGGGCGGTTCCGGCACTGGTTAGTCCAGTGTGAGTGTTAAAGTGTGCCTTATGCCGCTACCGGCAATGACTGATGTCGCTCATTAGTCAACACTGCTTGCCAACATAAGAACGCCACAGCAAACAGTGCCGGCCACCGACGCGGCTACATTTTCCACCCCGTTGGCTGCACAATAAATATTGGCCATGATGCAATGCAATGTGTGTGTGTGCGTGTGTGTGTATGCGGTCCCAACTTGTTGAATTCTTTGCACGTTTTGTACATAAAACACACAGTTTCTACCTTCTCACTTCCACCCATTTACCATGCAGCAACTTTTAAGGCGCCTTTTCTCGTGCACACACCTTTTTTGTGCGTGTGTGCGTAATATGAGGACATCGAGTGGCACAATTTGTGTGCCCCGAAGTACGCTCAAGTGTTTGCTATTTCCAGACAACGCAGTTAATTCAAAGGCTGCACTTTAAAACATAAATGTGACATTGGCCATACAGCAAAACCGAAGCCTTCAAATAAACATTTATTTATGTACATATGTTTTTAAAAACTTGTTGTCCTTCTTCAAGAAAAAATTAAAGTTGATGACAATTCCAATGCAAGTTCTTTGTCATAAAAAGTGTATTTCTTGGTACAATAATTTTACTCTGGTTTAGTTAATTATAAAAGTCTAGGTTGCAAAGTAATTAAGCAGACAGAGAGAGTTTTTGAAATAAAATTACATAGTTCAAGGGTTAAAGAACGATTCGACAATCCTTCGCCAACATCCCATTTCCTAACCTCACTTCATTTCTGAAACTAACACAAAGCAAACATTTTATAGGGGTTTGAATACCATTCAAAAAAATTACAAAAGACTCAACTTTGCGCTGCTGAATGCCTACTTCGAGCAAGACTCGGTTAACACGTTCGCGGACGTGAATGCTATAGCAGTCATTTTCATAGTGATGCAAAATGACGTGAATGCTATAGCATTCAAATTTTAAAGCCAATTTTTATTCATTTATATTTGTATAAACTTAAATTTTTGTAATGCATATACATTTCCAAGTAATTAGCAACTGATTCATTAAGTAGTTTCATATTATTTTATTTTTTCGGTGTATTTACAAATTTGCTTAACACGTTCGCGGACGTGAATGCTATAGCAGTCATTTTCATAGTGATGCAAAATGACGTGAATGCTATAGCATGCAAATTTTAAAGCCAATTTTTATTCATTTATATTTTTATAAACTTTAATTTTTGTAATGAATATACATTTAAAAGTAATTTGCAACTGATTCATCAAGTAGTTTCATATTATTTTATTTTTTTTCGGTGTACAGTGAAATTCTTCATAACTGGACACTCACCATCGCAGTGGTTTTGTCCGGTTAAGGGAGATGTCCGCTTATGGGGGAGGGGGGGTGCACAACAAATTAGTTAAAATTGTATCCAAGTGTTTCTCGTTTATTTATTTAATATTTTGGACGAATTAATGAATATTGAATATTTTATTAATATTTATTACATGTATAGGTAAAGTACACACATTGTACAAGTGTTCACATTTTAGTACTACTTTGGTTGAAAAAATTTTGTAATGCTTGATTGCGGGGTTTTTGGGGTTCAAACCGCCCCCCCAAACACAAAAAATGCTAGTACAAAATATGGTTTCGAGTGGTATTCGGCTCAAAAGTTGTACGCAAACTCTCCACTCCAAAATAAAATCATTTGTGCGCCACTGGCCCAAACACTGATTGATTTAATTTCAAATAAGAGAGAGATTTGTAGGTATTATAGGGTAGTACAGATTCTTAAAAACTGGTTGGGCATATTTCTGAATTTTGTCCGTTTATGAGAGATTTTTTAATCAAAATGGTTTGAAGTATAGTGTCCGCGTCCAGTTATTATATATATACGAAGAGAGAACTACTGTTGAATAAATAAAGTTATAAAAATATAATAAACCTCTTCTTCTCATGTTTTCTATGAATGACTGCTATAGCATTCACGTCACTCTAGTTGAAAAATTTGATCTATATCGTCGTGAATGCTATAGCATTCATTGTGTATAACGCTTAAAATATGATAATCTGACAACTCTAACAATATATGTGTAATCAGATTTCAGATAGTGCTTATAGTTTCCACAAAAATAGCCTGTCTATTTTTGCAGCTCACTGAAATTTTTACTGTCCGCGAACGTGTTAAGTAAACACAAAAGTAGCTCAAATTTTGAAAAAAAAAAACCTAGCCCATATTCAACAGGTGGTAAATTGCAAAAAGCTGAAATAATTTTGCTCTGCAATTCATAAGCTGTGGCTTACGTGTCGTTGCACCACAACGCCGGAATAGCTGTCGACATCCATTAATATTCATTGAAATCACACAAGTTGACATCTTTATGCGCCTTTTTTTTATCGCCGCTGCCATCTCTTTTCCCTTCGCTCTTCGCCGCTGGCCGCGCGCTCCAGTAACGTTGCTTTCGACACGAGTTGCTGCTGATAAGTTTCCAATTATCCTTGCACTCTCAACAGCCGCATTTAATGACACTGCCACTTCACAATTTCCCGCTCCGCGCACTACCAACGCCGCTTCCGCCGCATTTAATTTTCGATAAAAGATAATTTCCACTGCGCCATATTTGTGCTGCCCTCCTCAAACACACACACACACACACACACTTTCAGAACTATAGTCGTAGTACACGCCGCGCTAACGTTAGCGAAGGCTTTAATGGCAACAACCACAACACAACATTGTCAATAATAATAATAATAACAACAACATTGCACATTTAATGCAATTTTATTTATGGTTACAATTAATCAATATTCATTCCACTTTTATGTTCCTTTCATGCTTTCATTGTTGCTGTTGTTGTTCATATCCAGCAATTGATGTATGTAGGTATGCATACGAGTGTTTTGAGTGTTATAAATACGAGTACATACGATGTTATAAAAGCGCGCGTAATGGTCTGCAAAAGTGTATCTAACCGCAACAAATAGCGATCGTAATATGGAGAACATTAATCCTTTGTCTATCTGTGAAAATCGACTACTTTCACACATACATAGCCACACATACGTGCAAGTTTTACTTTCTGAAATGGAAATAATTCCTGAAAGCGGTGAATAGGACATACATACATATGTATATTATATCGAGTATTTCGAAGTGGGACAAAAATAGAAAAATTGCATGTCACCGATTTCAAAGAAATTTATGTAATTTGAAAGGAAATACCTTCATTAACCCTAATTCCCAGAATTTTAAAAGTAGTGTAATACCAGAAGTGAGACGGTCAGGCTTATATGAGCTAAATTACTGAAAACATTTGTTTAAAAAGTACAAAAACTGTCTAAAATGTTAAATTTATAAATGCAATATAATTCTAACATTCCATTAGAAGATTACATAAAATAATGGAGTCAAAAATCTTTTGGATTTAACACCATTTGAAATCTTTAATGAGACTGTGAGTCTCACTTCTGGGAATTAGGGTTAAATCATTTCTAAATCGGTTAAATTTCGAGAGAGTTATAGCATTTACGAGTTGATTAAAATGATGAATTATGTCGAAATAAAATTGTTTGGTAATCGCGAATTAATGATTCCAATTCTTTGAATCGTAATTTTGAATGTAATGGTGTTTTCTTTGAATCTTTAAATGTGGGTCCTTTTCATGAGTTCACATGATCACTTTGATCTTTTGGTATCAAAGGTATCAAACCTTCCATGTTCAGGCTTTTTACAAATTTCCAGATGGTTGATGGCGATACTTTTGCCTGACCAAACTGGGAAAATCTATTTTTGCTAAGTGCATTCACATAGAACATAGAGTGACATAAAGCCGTCATAAACCAAACCTTTGAACCTTCTTTGATTGACCTTTACGGCAAAATGGAACAAGACATTTCAATCCAGATATGTACGGTCGCTGGCATAACTTTGCTTCAGCAATTTCATATCTAAATTTCTCATTTGATTAAAAGCCGATCCGCAGCCATGAATGGAGAACAGTGAAATCAAAGTTGGTTGTTACTGTTTTTGTTGTTTGGGCGCAACAGCATTAACCCGTTCGACTGCTGCTTTCTGAAGTTACATTAAGAAATTGCCTACCGTACGAGTCGAATCCTTTGCCAGAGTCAAACAAATCCTTCACTCACACAAGAGATAACAACTGGACTGATTAATCAGCTATTAACGTAATGTCCAACACATCGTTTAGAAAAACACAACACCCTCATTAATTCAGCATTTCGCTCTGCTACACTGCCGAAAAATTGCTTGGCGTCGGCAAACCCTAAAAATTTCAATGCCAACTGCAACGCTGACAACAGTTTTACGTTGTTTTATATTAGTTTACATATTTTTTTATATACCTACATACTACGCTGCCACTTGAGCCGTATCGCGTAATTGGCATGCAAATCAAGGCATTTCATATCGCCTAATTGTGAATCGTCTGCTTTATGGCCGAACGGCATGTTTGAGCGCCATTAACGCGCCTTCGCGGCAGCTACCAACAACGACGTCAATGCCACTGTTACTGACGCTGTTGTGGTCGATTTGCTGCCAATCTAAGTAGGCAGAAAATAATAATTTGCGGGCAGTTTACACTCAAATCGAACTGAATGAATGCATCGAAAAGCGAACGAAACGAACGAAAGAAAGAAATTTGCGCAGCCAAAACCAAAATGCTGCCATTTCGCTTTTTTTGCAACAGAATCGCTAATGAATAGTTGCTGCCCGAGTGATTGTTGCACTGATTGCCGAAGTATTTCATGCGTTAAATTAAAATTAAATAAACTCAACTAGTCGACAGTGCGACGGTGACGAGCGGGTGCTGCCTCGTGTGCAGGCAACTGTGTCGCACGCGTGTGCGTGTGTGCGTGCGATTCGATTGCGTATTGGCAGCACCGAAGGAGCATTTCGACGGTCCGCATTGTCATGCATAGCAATGGGCGTTTATTTATTGGGGCCAAATAGTATCGCATCTTTTGTCAATGACACTGCCTGGCTGATTGGCTGCTGCCGCCGTCACCGCTGCCACAATTGTTGCAATCCAATCCAATTTCTTGAGTTATGGACATGGGAACCACTGGTATGCGCTACTTCTACATCTTTTCGAACGCCTAAAAATAGGCAACAACAACTAATGCGACGGCCGTCAGCGAATATGGAGCGCGCCTTCAGCTGTGACAGCGGCATTGCCCGCCCTCGGCCGCTGACAGCACACCAGCCAGTCAGTCAGACAGCCTACCAAACATTGTATGTATGTATATGTAGTGCTTGTCCGCAGTTTGATGCTATTTTTGGGCGAGTTGTTGTTATTGATTTTGGTTACGAAACCGGAAAAACGGGATCGTTGCTGTCCCTTATGTGAGAAAAGGATTTGTTGGGCTTCGGCCTAAGGATTAAAATTGTACGGCGGGCAATTATTTAACGCAACTTCAGCAAGCGGCAGCCAACAAGCGACCCAATGTGCTGGTGCCTAAATAAGGAGAAAAGCAACAAAAGCAAACACAATCATGTCCCGGAGGCCAACGCAAGTGACAACAAGACGGTAGTGTATCCAGTCAAAAGTTGCGCTCCTTTTTAACTTTAATTTGAATTTATAGCATTCACCTAATTAAACTGGCCTTAGATGGGTGACCGACGGATGAACAAATAAAGCGGAGAAGCAACTGGGAAATGAGTAGACGAAAGTAACAGCTGCAGAAAGAGATGTTTTGCACGTACAAAAGTTGGTTTGTTTACATTGTATTTGTTTGATTTCCTTGGTGATTTATTACTCGATTGAGACTTGTATGCGAGCAGCAAAATGTTGTATCGTAGTAGTTACGGGGCACTTTTCAGTTAGAGTGATTCAATGCGATATGAATGGAATATACCTGATTATTAGTTTGTTTGTTTGTGTGTGTGTGTGTGTGTGTGTGTGGGTGTCAGGACAAAGCTTAGGAAGTGTATTCCGCAGAGTAAAAGCAAAACACATTGCACGTGCACGTGTGAGCTACACGGCTGCTGTGGTCGGTCAACGCGACCGTTTGCGATTGAAATGTACTTATTGAACATTTGCTTTTAGTTTTTTTGAAGTTGAAAAAACAAGAAAAAAGAATAAGAAAGAATAAAAAGTATGTTTTTTTTATAAAATTTACTTTTTTTTAATTTGTTAAAACACGTCCTTAGTGGTTAATGCGTTCAATTACATGTCAGAGGAACATGAGTTCAAATTCCGAACATTGCAATGAAAAAACTACTTTTCTTTTTCTGCGGCTGGTTATCTTGTTGGATGTGCTTCCAGATTGTTTTATTAGTTCAAGTAATTCACATTCTAATGTATGTATGTAATACAGAGATAATAGAGATCTCTAATAATGAGTTTCGTATGCGATAGATCCATTAAAAAACTCTGCCAATGTTTCATTTCTTTTGCTTCAACCATTCAGGAGACAATTCACTAGTGTCCGACCAATTCGGTTTCGGTTTCGGCCCAAATAAGTGTTTCGGTTTCGGCTTGAGTTTCGGCCAAAAAATGCCCGAACGACCGAAACCGAAACTTTCTAGAATATTGTTTACATTTAGAAGAGAATTTAGATGCCACCAATGTAAATAAACTTATTTTTTAGAATATAATAATAAATTATTAAATTTTGAATATTAGCGAGTAAGGTACGAAAGGGTGATTTTTTTATGTTTATGTTTGAAAAAAGAAAGAATTGTTTTTATTAATAAGTATTTATTTATTTATGTTATGTTTGTTTGTTTGTTCTTTATTTACTTAAAGTAAAAATCGTTTGTTGAAAAATTTTGATTTTGATGTTTGATGTGGTGATTTTTTTTCAACTAGAAAGTTTCGGTTTCGGCCGAATATTAAAAAAAAAAACCGAAATTCGGTTTCGGCCCAAAAAAGTGGCTTCGGTCGGACACTACAATTCACTATTCAGACAATTTTTGAGTAAGATCCCATCATACATATTAGAAACTAGGGTAAGACGTCCCAACTCTTTGTTGACCCCGTCAGATTTTGATGAAAGAAAAGAAAAATACTTGTGTCATTATTTCTCATTTGAGGTGCTTTTATTATATTTGAAGTCAATAGGCGCATTAAATCATGTTTCCCCATACACACCATTTTTGATTTGATCAGAATTTGATTTTAAAAAAAATTAAAACACATGTCAAATTATGCTTAATTTGAATCACTTCCACCGAATTTGAAGTCAATTAGTCATTAATTTATGTTTTTTCACAGTTTCTCCATACAAACTCATAACCCATCGTTGATTCCGCCAGAATTTAATTTTCAAAAAATTTTAAAAATCTCAAAAGACTTATAAAATCTCGTTTCTCCATACAAACTTTAAATATAGTACTTTGTCTATTTCTTTTGATTTTTGTTTTCTAAAAAATTCAAAACACGTCGAATTATTTTAATTGTGAACTTCATTCACCAAGTTTGAAGTCAAAAGGCTCATAAAATCTCATTTCTCCACATAAAACTTAATATAAACCTGTTGACTCCGTCAACATTTGATTTTCGAAAAACTGAAAAATAAGTGTCGAATTATTTTTCATTTGGAGTACAAGCACGTTTTTCCATATGACACATTAACCCATATTTTGCCCCTTTAAACTCCGAATTTGGGCGATGATTAGTCAGTCAGTCAGGACAAACAACTAAATGTATATAGATAATCATTAGTAACATTGAGCCACCATTGCCATTGACCTGCACACTGAATTCATTCCATTAGTAAAAGCTTTGCCCAATTTCTTTCCGTTCTCCTGTGACTAATTTTGCCGAACTCTACCTTTTGCTCCACTTCATTCAACCACAATGAGGCGCTGACTGTGTTTCAATTATGCCAACAACAAATTCATTTAATTATGCCCATCGAGTTGCGTAACTGGCTTCATAAATAAAGCTTTCATAAAAAGCCAATTATTTATACGCCGCATATCGATTGGACATTGATTTGTAAAATAAAATCAAAACAAAACAAATGTCAGCTAAAAATCACAAAAAATAAATAACAAGTGTGCAGCACAAAAAATGAAAAAAAAAACAAAATCCAAAATACTCGCATATTCAAAATGTAAGACATGACGCCTCGTAAAAGAATTTGTTATTGCTAAACAAAAGAAAATTATTTAAGGTCACGCCTGCAGTTCATACAAAATTAATTTTTATTTATAATATTAACGCTGAGAAATGCGCAACAGCGCCGACAATGACAACAACAAAATCAACAACAGCAGCAACTACAATGTGAGGGCAGATAGCGGCAACGATCGCGACAGCAGCGCGCCCGGGCAGGTGACGTCACAAGAAGCAGCAAAACAACACAACAGCAACAACAACGCACCAAACATAATCGCACAAAGGAGAGCGAAAAAAGTTGGCAAATGGCAATAAAACAAAAAATAATAATTTAGTGCTGATAACACAATGAAGTATCTACGAGATACGCAGAACAGACGGCAGCGCGCTGACGTCGAAGCAATAACAAAATCAAAGTACCAAAATCAAAAATCAAGAAGCAAAAACAAAGAAGCAAGCAAAAAAGACGACAACAACGACAACGAAATTCTTGAGGCGAACAGCTGGTATGTTGGAGCCAGCGAACGACCGATCGGCCGAGACTGAACGAGCCGTCAATTGATGCGAATGAAACAAACGACGGCGGCGGCGACCTGTGGCGCGCAATTGAAACCTCGAAAGCGCAAACAGCAATAAATGCAAATAGTCGAACGGAGACAGGAGCGCGCAGCAGATTCCCAAATGAAGCAGCGCACACACTCCGAGTCAGTCAGTCAGTTAGTTAGTTAGTTAGTCAGTGAGTCAGTTAGTAAATGCGGCCAGCCAGTTCAGCCATTCAGGTAGACAGCCACCCAAGCCGCCATCTGACAGCGGTGGGAGTCAGTGTGAGGCACAACGCGAACAGCGCACAAACTGAAGAAGCGCGAGACCGACGACGAGCGCAGACCAAAATGAAATCTCGACGAACGACTGGCAAAGATTAAAACGGCGAAACGCAAACGTATTGAAATACTACATAAATACAACTACAGCAAAGCCAACAACAACAACAACAATAACAAATACAGTAAAAACAACAATATAAATACAAACAGCAACAAAAACACAAACAACAAATCAGTAAGAAAAACACACAAAACGAAAACACAAGTACGACAATGGCAACAACAACAAGAACAGCAATAACAGCAGCAACTACAACAACAATGAGTACGTACTGCATATGGAAAAGGCAGCAAAGTATAAAGTTGTGCCAACGGGAAGTGGGAGAAGAGGTGGAAGGGGAACGACAGGAGGCGTAAAAGTAAAACAGAAAATAAATGAAATGATTACAAAAACGAAAACGATCGCATTGTTCAAATAAACAGCAACAGCTACAGCAGCAACAATAACAACAACAAAATATATAAAAACAGCAAACAACGTAATAAAAAAAATTGAGGTGAGAATTGCAGAATGGAAGAAAGAAAGACAGCAGAAAGGATGGAAAGATAGCAAGATGGAAAGAAAGAAAGAAAGAAAGAAAAACTGTAAGACCGAACGACCGACCGACCGAACGAGTCGCGGTAGAAAGAGCAGACAGAGCTCGTCGAGCGGCAGCGAAACAATTTTGCAGCAGCACAAATTCGTTCGATTTTTTTTATAGTTTTTTGTTGTTGCATTTTTTTTCTGTTGAATAGCAACGAAGACGCAATCAGTGATTGTGCTAAATGACAAAAAATACAAATGAACCAAAACACAGCACCAACAACCACAATAACAACGCTAATGACAGATACGCCAGTGCCGACTGAACCTCGCTGAATGGGCGACCAAAACCCGCAGACCATACATTACGCACGCTCGCCGATTGAGCAGTTTAGTGTGCGGGGGGAGAGTGGGACAGTCGAAAGGTGCGCGGTGTGTGTCGTATACGAAATGATAAAATTATTCTGCGTGCTGTTTGTGAGAGATTTCAGTGATTAGCGTTAGTTATCAAGAGACAAATTTTATTTATTTATTTTTATTTTGTATTCTTTATTTTTGGCTTCAGATGGAAGGCCGGCAACAGTGGCTGGATTTTCCTGAATGTTTTTTTTGTCAACTCGTTTGCTGTAAATGACAAAAGAGGCAGCAAACTTGCACTAAATTTTATATTTTCAACTAAATTTTAGAGGTAAAGAAAATTATTGCAATTTTACGCACTGAAATTGTTCGCTATGAAAACACATTTTGAAAATTGAATACAGCAACCTTGTGCCCGCTTACGCCGAACGCCACTTCAAGTCTCACAAATATTCAGCTTAAATATTAAAAAGCGCTGCGAAATACTTAACGCCGATATGCTAAGTATTTAAGCGTTATTTCATGCGCTTCCACGCAGTTGGAAATCGCACAAAATCCAATCACCCCAAACAGTTATGAACGATTCCCGTCCGCACTGTTTACATGCCCCACTCGGTGCTCAGATGAAAGCCCCCCCCCCCCCCCGCCCCCATAAATAGTTCAGTCCTAATCTCACAAACTCGGCCACAATTTACGCTGTGCCGCGTGAGCGTTTCAGATTTTTCGCTGAAAACCTTTTATCTTTACAACTTGAAAAATATTAAATCTTCAATCAGTTTTGAAGGCTTTCGGTGACGCGGGCACTTCAACTCTTGTTTCAGATACTGGCGCCGGCACTTGTTACTTGAGTGCCATCCATTCAAAGTTGATTAGTACAAGTCAAGTAAAAGTGTAAAGTAGATAGTGGCCTTTAGAATTTTCCCAAATGGACTCTCAGTTTGACAGTCGGTTTGTTCAAAAGTATTACGAACTTGTCCAAAAGTTTTTCAAGTAGCCGTCGCCACTGTCGTTGGCAAACAGAGTCTCGAGTGCCTTAAGTTTAATTAGTGCACCGATGGCTTTTAAAATTTATTAAACATTTTAGCGGACAGACAGAAATGGTGCTTGCAAGCAGAAGAGACTCTACACTTCAAAGAGCCGTAAATTATCAAAGATGAAACATTTTGAATGAAGTCAGTGAAGCTCACAATTTCAATGAATTTAGCTATAAGTGTAGAAATACAGTTTGTGAACAGAGCTGAGAATGAACTTGAAATTGGAGCGATGAGCAACTAAACAATTTCAACCATTCAAATAAGTAAAGATTTGTATTGATCAAGGCTACAATGTGTTTGTGAAATATATTTTTTTTTAATTAATAACTCCAGTTAAAAAATTCAGCTTGATAATTTGTGAAATTATACCGAAAGCTTGCACAAAGCTCAACTTAAGAGTAGGGAAGAAAACATTTATTTAGTTGGCATGAGGAATAGAATACTTTGCTGTATTTACTACGTATTGAATATAGCATAATTTAAAATTTTTTTTTAAAGTAATTCTCAAGTTTTCAACTTTTGTGTTGTTATTTGAAATATTTTGAATTTTTAACACATTTCCATATAAATATTTACCTTTGTTCCCGTGCCAATGCTTTACAGTTGCATTGAGGATTGGTTCAATGAAATCGTCGCTGTAAATTCGAAAAAATTCCAATGCTTCGCTGTGCACAGATCAGCTGTCAATCTTCAACAAATCTCTAACATGTGTAATTTTCTCACGTATTTTTCTTTTATTTTTGTATTCACTTTGATTTTTATGATGTTTACTCTGCTGTTTCTGATATCTTTTTTTTTTAATATTGCTAAATTTAAACACAATTTAACCTAATTTATATTTGTTTTCAATTGCCTCATTTTGTGTATCTTTCTTTAAGTATTTTTTTTGCTTTTGCTTAATTTTTTTGTATTTTTTATTTCCCTTTAAACCGATGCCGCGTGTAGAACAAAAGAAAGATTTCAGCTTAGCACTTTTTATGTCAAACGAAACTTAAACTCAATTAGCGCACATTTTATTATCGCGCTAACGATAATGACAACAAGAATAACGACAGCGCAGGGGCCTTCAGTCTCGGTCGCAGGCTCAGGCTTGCAATTCTGTATGGCAAATCTGCTATTCCATTGGTACGCTTGCGAAATAATTTCCACTTTGGCTCGGTTGACGGCAGCACCCGCAGCACGCAGCCAATTGCACACACGCCGTTTGTCGTTTAATTTTGCCGCGCGTATATTTTCATATTTTCAAATCTGCAGGTTTCATTTTCATTTGCAATTTCAGCTTCGGCGCGCGACGCAATCAGATGGCATGAAGTTGCTGCTGCTTTTGCTTTTTGTTGCAGTATATTTTGGTGTTTTTATTGCTTTGGCGCGCGCTCTTTAATAAATTAATTTATTGCACTTGAGCGACTGCAGGCGGCGAGCGCGGCAAACAAGTAGATATCTCGGGCCGCGCGCCAAGTCAGTGCGACAGTGCGTGAGTGTGCGTGCGTGTGTGACTGTCGCTCTGGCAATGGCATCAAAGTAGTTGCAACAATTTTGCAAATTGTTCTAAACACGCTGCGGCAACGACAGCGACAACGACGACAACAAGTTATAAAACAACTACTTCGCTCAGCTGTGCGCTGCGTTCAATACAAAGCGAACAAAAAATCGGCACAATGCAAACGGTCTGAAAGCACAAACGTGAAACGAGACGAGGGAAAAATGTATAGAAAGCTTCAACAATGCCGAAATCGACTACTACGACGACGACGACGCCAACGACAACGACAACGACGAGCCCCGACCGCGCCAGCGACTGCGATGGAGCGCGCGTTTTTAGCGCAACGCACTCACCGGCAACAGCGCTGCCGCTGTGTTATGAGCCGCAATTACACAGATACGCTGTCACTAACACACACACACACACACACATACACAGACGCCAGCGACATGAACGTGGTTCTGTTCCGCAAACACCGCACCAACAACACCCATCATTCGTCCATACGTCCGT
Organism: Melieria crassipennis; assembly: GCA_963668005.1. NCBI lineage: Eukaryota > Metazoa > Arthropoda > Insecta > Diptera > Ulidiidae > Melieria > Melieria crassipennis. The sequence goes on along the minus strand of OY764963.1, from coordinate 93,922,841 downwards.
TCACCTGTCCGTCCAATGGTTCAATACGGCCAGCAGAAGAGCGCCGACAAGCGGTCAAATCGTCAAGCGTCAACGTCCAGCTTCTTCACGGCCTCAAGTCCTTGCAATGCAGTGCCGGTCAGTAAATCCCCAAACAACAAGAACAACAACACAACAGCAACTACACAACTTCTTATGAACGCGATCCACACTGTGTTTAGCGACGTTGACGCGGTCGTTGTCGTCGTCGCTAGCGATAGCGCTGACGCTGACTATGACAACGACGACGACGACGACCAAGTCGAAGATGATGAGGCTGATTACGCGCTGGTGTGCGCATTGGTGTCGGTGTTGGTGTTGGTGTTGGTGTCGTTGCTCGCTGGCGCTTGTATAGATGGCGGTGTCAGTGCTAATGGGCTGGTGTGGGGCGCGCGGCCGGCCGACGGTGGCGTGCACGTACCACTGAAACGTAACGACTGGAAACGGAACGCAACATAGGCGCTCGTATCGTGCCGGAGTTGATGAAGCGCGCTAACGCGTAGTGTTGCGACAGTGCGTGTTGCTGTTGATTCTGCCAGAACGAAACTGAATTCACAGTGTGCGGAAATTTTGCACCGAAGCGCCGTTGTCTGCTAGCTGTTGGCTATTGGCTTGGCTGCTCGTTGTGCTGCCACGGCGGTCGGTGTTGCTGTTACTGTTGGTAGTGCTGTTGCCGTTGGTGGAGGTTGCTGTTGCTGTGCGCTAAGCAACCGAAACCGAAAGTGTCGGCCGAAGTGTGTATCTGCCGCTGGGATCTTACAGAACATTTGCCACACCGCTCAAGGTGTGTGTATGTATGTGTCTATGTTGTATGCAGCTGTTCAAATGCGCCGGTTCATGTTGCCAACCAAATGTTTAGCAACATTTCCCACTAATGAAAACAAGTTACAGACCGTTCGGAGCAGCGACCGCGGAGAGTGGGACGTGAGCGCAGTTTGTTGTTTGTTTGGCGCGCGCTCTCACTCGTATTTGGCACACCTGGATTTTTGTGCTCTTCACCACTCGCTTCCACTTGGCGCGTTTGGACCCAAACGAAGTTCATCATGTCCATTTGACTGTCTTGACCGTTGACGGCAAACGCGCGCTGGCTTTGCGTGCAGTCATTATTGCATTATTTTATTATTTTATCTTAGTTAGAACCAAGTGTGCGCATTAATTTGCGATTAGTTTCACTTACTCACGTTGTTTGCTGTGTTTACCAGCTTTGGGGCTTTGGTTCTGTTAGATGCGAGTTGAGTTTCTGTGCTTACGACTTTCGCATATCGATGAAAACAACTTTTATTTATTTGCAGAGACTTCTGAGGTTGCCAACTCCATAATCATGATTACCTTTGTTTAGCATACGTGCCCCAGTAGGAAAGTTTGCAAATGATGAAAATTTGTATGCAACTCAACGTGGAGTATTGCAGTGAAAGCCAAGTTGGAGCTACTATGTTGAATGAAAAATAATAAGATAATAATAACAATAATAATAATAATAATAATAAGAAATTTCAAAAAGTTCGCTTTACTTGATTCTTTTTTTGGAACATTTTAAAGCACAACATTTAAAAAAAACATTTTTAAGTAATACGGGAATAATATGGCGTTCAAACTGACTCATTTAAACTAGTTTAAGTGAAAAGAGCTTTTGGTTGAACACTACCGTTCAGACTGCTCAATGGAGTTTAATTTGACAGCCGTTTGTTTACAAACAGCAAATAAATATTTTTGCGAACTGATGTGCTGGGAGCATGATTCGAGGGAAATATTGCCGCATATTTCACAAACCACGGCAACATACTCAACTTCGTCCAAATATTAGACGCCTTGTTTTCAGATGCCATAAAAAGGCAATGAATGGAATGAAAGCAGTGCGAGCAAAACGATTATTTTTATTCATTTCAAAATTTTCAAATTTTTAATTTATGTTTGGTTTTGTTTTGATGAAATGACAGCTGAATTTGTAGGGATGTTTTTTCTGGTTTGTGTTTAGTGTGTGCGCTGTGTTCAGTTGACAAAAAAGTGTTTTCATAGAAAGCTTTCGGATGCAACCCTGCGTTAAACTCGTTTGAAAACATGTTAAATGGTTCTACACGTTTAATTTCCAACATCCATTGCATGTGAATAAACATGTTTTCGAACTGGTTTTGTTCATTTAACTTGTTTAACCGCCTTTTTTACTCAGTAGGTATTTTGTACCCATTACGCAGCAATGCTAGCTTTTTTCCATACTTTGTGATGTGATCAGCTAAACACGTGAACAAAAGTTTTTTTTTTTACAGGTGAGTTAGGAATCAGATTTTTATGAAGTTCTAAGGCCACTACGTTTCGCCACATTTTCCACCTCCGGAAAATTCACGATTTTTGGAGTATGGTAACTCTAGCTAGATGGCGAAATTTTAGGGTGACCTTCACTAGGTTAAGGTAGTTCCATCTTTACCCTAACTATCCCTATCAATGGTTTTAAGAGATCTCAAACCTTTACTTTTTGTGATTTTTAAAAAAAATCATTTTTCATGGGTAAAATTTTACCCATTAGGTAGCAATGGGTTAAGCACATTAAACACGTTTAAGTTGTCAGTTTGAATGCCATATAACATGAAAAAATTATAAAAAAATAAACCGTTTTTATCCTCATTTCCTGAAATCTCCCAGAATCATCTCGCACCTCCGAAAACCCCCACTCGTGATTGTGAGTGCATGTCAGCGCCGCTCACGTTTCATATCACAATTATAAACTTTTGAGTGCACCAGCACTCATACGCCCCGTTGCACGCCACCGCGCAAAAATGCTTCAAAAATATAAATTGAACTTGGAACAAACTAATTAAAAGTGCGACACAATAGCAACAGTTGGAGTTGCGCTTGTGGCACAGGCACAACGCCAACAGCACCAAAGCAACGCAGCGTCGCCAATGTGGTTTGAACATTTCAGCGAAATCAAATTGAATTCAACTATGCCAATGCCCTGACTAACTAATTGGCACGCTCGGAGGACGCCGGCCGCGCATGCGCCGCGCGAAATGCCGTAAAAGGCACAAAAGTGTTCATGTTGCTCGCACTCGTACAGTACAATTTTGTGCGCACAGCGCACTGGCGATTTTTATGGTGGAAATTTCACTCCCAAATGTAAACACAAATGCACTATTTCAACAGCAGTGGGAACAAGAAAGTTTAAAACAATATGCAAACAGCAGTCGGTGCAAAAGCGGCCCATACACGATACAATTTGGTCGTGCGACCGGTCGTTCAAAAGGTTGGTCGTTAGGACACACACGTTGCGATTTCCGACACAACTCGTTCGCCCAACTTCATTTTTCTCATAAATTTTGTTGAGTGGAGACGCAATGACAAACAAAATAATTGCGCTTCTGAAAATATAGAAGAGGAAGAGAGCAGTGGAAATTCAAAATTCAAACGCAGTGTTTTCGTAAACGCAGTGTCCGTGGAAATATTCTCCAATTCATCGTTCGAATTTTCATTTTGGTGAATTTTTTTCAGCTTATTCATCTACGCCCTCAATAGTACCATTGGGATCAATTTTTTTATGGGCTGTCAAAAGTTGTTCATGTGCGGTATGACGAAAACTTTTATTTTTGTATTTTCCACATTTGCTGTTCCATAGTTCCGGCAAATTTCGAAAGCTTCGATAAAATCGCTCCAGTTTTCGTTGCGCTCGTCCATTTCGTTCGCAACGCACAAAAGCTGAAACACGAATGAACTCAGAAAATTGCACAAAATTGTACAAAATACCCATGATACAATTATAAAGGTAGTGTATTCCGGGAGAAAGGCAGAATGACAATGCCTTATACAGAGTGTTGCTTATAATGATGGGGCAATTTTCACAAATAGGGGAAAAATTAGTACTTGAAAATGCCTTTCAAGCGATAACACAAGATAAGTTATGGACCTTTAGATGGACATATTGTGGTACAAAAATAACAGTCTTAAAGCCTAGATGGATACAGTTTGATTTCGGCATTTTTTTAATAATTTAATTGAAACGTAAATTCTTTTTTCGTGTGCCTATCAGTACATGTGCACATAAGCAAACAAAAAAAAGCAACATTATTTTTCATTTCAAATTCCATAAGGCATCGAGTTGACAGCTTTTGGGAGAGCGCCTATTGGGAATACACTACCTTTATAATTGTATCATGCAAAATACCCATACACGTTGCGACCGCTCACACAACACGACCGAAATATCAAAATATTTTGATTTTCATACAACCGGTTGTGCGACACGTACAACTGCGCTACACACGATGCGATTTTGCGTACAACCTTTACCAGTTGTACAACGAATCGCAACGTGTATGGGCCGCAAAATAGCTGAAAATAGCAGATGGCCGACTAGCAGCGCAGTGATGAGAAAAATATTGGCATTGTAGGCAAATGCAGTGGTGCAGTGAACCGAAACTTTCTGGAATATTTTTTACATTTTATTGCGTAGCGAGTGAACAGCTACTTAGGTAGTGCAGCCGAGCAGATATGTAGTGAAAGGATGATGCACCAATGGAAATAAACTTCTTTTTTAGAATATAATAATAAATTATTTAATTTTGAATATTAGCGAGTAAGGTACGAAAGGGTGATTTTTTTATGTTTATGTTTAAAAAAAAATAATTAATTGTTTTTATTAATAAGTATTTACTTACGTTATGTTATATTTGTTATTTACTTAAACTAAAATTCGTTTGTTGAAAAATGGTGATTTTGATGCTTGATGTGGTGATTTTTTTTCAACTAGAAAGTTTCGGTTTCGGCCGAATATTAAAAAAAAAACCGAAACTCGGTCTCGGTTCCGGTTTCGGCCCAAAAAAGTGGTTTCGGTCGGACACTAGTCGCAAGTGATAGTGATGCTTTTGGTAGGAAAATAGGAAAATTTAAATTCAAAGCCAGAGGCTCTCAATGATGGGTATAGATGTAGAAAATGATTTGACGTGTTCTTTGACTGAGATACTGATAATATTAAAACGATTATAGAAAGTTTTAGTCATTAGTTCATTAAAACTGTTGGCGATTTTCATCCACATTTTAGCCGGTCACATAGATAAAGCGATTTAAATAACTTATCATCAGACAAATCGGATAAAGGATCGTAGTTTTGTGCTTTTGGGCCATTCAAACAATCCCAAGTTTTTTATTGATATATTGCAAAAATGTGCCAATAAAAATGCACAATTTAATTTCACTATAAAGTGTGTGGTATTTGTATTGCATTTCGAAGAAGACCAATAAAGTATGGAGCTTTTAAGTGAGCTAAATCTTGAAGGTGTAAAAGTGAAGGGTTTTCATCAAAAAATTCGCTTCATGGTTTGTCGCAAAATCTTAAGTTATTGTAAACGATGTTAAATTGATGTTCCCAGGAGAAGAGCAGGTACGGCCATGCACAGGAGACTTGCTGTCCATAATTGACTCCATTTCTCCAAATTGTTTCATAACTCTTCGAATTGTTAACACATTAGTTGCAATTCCATGACCAAAAATTCTGCAAACTTTACAATCAGTGCCAACGTAACTTGTCCCATTTTTTTAAGGTGTTTTCACAATGTAATGTGTTCTTCTTTTACAGCTGTCAAATTTCAGAACTGTCACTTGCACAGAAAGAAAAACCTGGGACATCCTACTGATATGATCTCTTGCCTGGCCATGACTGCAGCCGCATCATCCATGAATGTGACTCATACCACCTGAACTTTTCCAATATTACTTTCAACTAAATGTTTCATAGTTGACTATTCTGTCACAAATGCATTGAGAACAGATCGTTCATTCAATAAACTCAAAGTGCCGAAGCTGAGCTAATAATGATTGAGAACCTCTGTTCCAAGCAGAGAACTGCACAGCCGTCTGTCTGTTAGTCCTTGCCGCGCTCTATTGCTTAGCGTTTTGCGCGGTCGTGTGTGTGTGTGTGCGCGCATCAACTTAACACATTAAGAGCTGACGTTAACTATCTGCTTCATTTTGCTTATTTCATTTTGTTGTTTGCTTTTTTTTGTTTGTGCTTATTTTGTATTGTTTTAACTTGAGTTTTCATTTATTACAATTCGAAATTGTTTGCTTTTTTTCATTTTGGCACACAACAACAAGCCACAGCCAGCAGCATGCCCACTCACACATGCACCAACACACGCACACATTCACATCAGTCGCCACGCAAATGATCAGCAGCGAAGCAGCGCCACAATACATTTGCTTTCGAGTTGCTTTACACGTACTTAACTAATTGTCCACATAAATGCCAGCGCACAGTCGCACTCACAAACACCCATACATACGTACATATATACATTTGTACATATTTGTTCGTCTGCCTGCATGCAATCGCTGTCAGCGAGTGCAACAACATCTTAGTTGTGATTTTGCTCTGCTCTGTTTGGCTTTGGTTTTGGCGCTCGTTGAGTCGAGTCGAGTTGGCGCGAGTCGCGTCGACTTTGGCTCATCTGCTATTAGCTGCCACCTTAATTAGTTGCCATTAGCATTATTGCTGTTGTAGTTGCATTTGTTGTTATTGTTATTATGGTTGTTTTTGTTTTTAGTATTTTACATTGCATTTTTTTGTTGTTGTGGCTCGTTATAATAGCAAAATCTGCATTGAATGCCAAGTAATAAAATTACTGCAAATTGTGCGTTGGTCGCATATATTTGTATGTACAAATATACGAGTATGTGTGCTTGCTGTACGTCAAATTATTTATACATTTGTAGAAATTTATTTTTAAATGCTTTCAAATTATTGTAAACACAAACACACTCACGTGAATTTGAATGTAACTGATCCTTGAAACGATGGGTTTTGTGTTGTTAATATTTATGAATAGGTTATGCACAAATTGTTTTTTATGAATTGAAGAAAATTAATAATGCTTTATATATACATATACATATATACATATTTAGAAAGAAATGGTGTCCATTAGATTAAATCGATGCTTTTTAGGGTAGAATTTTCAATAATGCTCAAAATGCAAGAAAAGTGCGACAACTTCAAGATTGTTCAAGATTTGTTTTAACCTTAGAAGCATTTTTAAAATACTTTAAAGCTCCACTAGATTATCCTCAGAACCGTCTTGAAGGTACCCCACTAGTGAGGTTTATCAGCTAATTAAATGAACCTAAAAGTTGTAGTAAAATGAAATCGACTACTTTTCCAATAGATGGATTTTGTTATCTGCTTCTCGTGTTGTATTGCGTTAGCGATACTTTATTTATTTATTTATTTATTTAAGGGGGGTAAGGGTTTCAGCGTAAAAAACCACTTTCTTTATGAATTTTTTTTTAAAGTATGGATTGATCAAATTTATTTAAACCTTTTGTACATTATTAAGCATACTTTTACCAATATTCTGTAATTTTTTCATGCAGAAATATTACAAAACAAGCCGGTGACAGAGCTTGCCCCAGAACGTCTTTGAAAAAATACAATTTGCGGTGTTCACTGTATCTCAGTCGGAAATTATCTGAAATCAAAAACCATTAAAATTTAGTCAAAGTATTATCAAATCCTCCCCCCAACGTTCTTCGATTATTTTTTTTCATTTAAAAATTTTTGGTGGCCATCTAAAGTGTAAACTGCTATTTTCTACGAAAAATTCCGCCATTTTGTGGGTGGGAAACATCCTAATGTAAAAAAAAATTTGTTACTAAACTAATATGTAGAAAATGTGTACCAAGTTTCAAATGAATCGGTTTAGTAGTTTTTAAATGACAGTGAACACGGTCCTTGAAAAAGTAGTTTTGAGACCAGAACAATAGAAAAGAATAAGCTGTATACCTGCACTAAAGGTCAGGGGACTAACTATAGACCATAACTTCAAGAGTTTTGCTCCGATCGACTTAAAAAAAAAATTCGATTTTTCGAAAGATTTTTCGATACTAAAAGATTATTATTCGTGTTCTGAAAATGTTTGTGAAAGTATTCAGCACATTACAAAATTATTCATAATTCATAAATTTAGTAAAAATAATCTATTAAAAGTATTTAGTTAAAATCAACTAGATACAATAAAATGATTCTCAGCATAACGCACGTCATCTATGAATCCCTAAGATTTCTATTTTAATTTAATTTTATTTAGTTCACTTCTAAAAATACCACGTACCAATTTAGTGTGTCGGAAAAGCGATTATACCATTTTAAATTTGCTTTAAAAATACGTTTATAATTTGCTCAATAATTTCATCGAATATGCAACGCTGTGCAAGAAGCGACATCATCGCCTCAAAAAATCTCTATATCTATGTACGAAAGCTGAAAAGTTGACATTGACGTTCAACTGATGCTGATTAAATTTATCATACAATAACAACTAAAATAAAACATTTGTCTATATATATACGATTCTTAGATATTGTGTGAGACTTTCGCCAAATGAAACAAATATTTTTTGGCACCAAACACTGTCAACAATGAATTAAATATATTTTTATATTCAATTAAGTATTCGAGACAACACCGCATTGGCAACAGCAAAAATAAAAATAATATAATTACAGTATAATTAAGTTAGTATTGTAATTGTATTAAATAAATAAATAAAATAAATAAATATAAATAAGAATAATGAATATAACATTAGAATTGTTATCAACAACAACAATAAGAGCTTAGCTTAGCAAACTCAAAATGTGCACAAATGAAATGTAAGAAAGTGAAATGTTGCATGGTTAACATTGTGTTCAGCTTTATTAGTGCTCGGCGCCAGCGCATTAAGTGATGCTAATTTGATTTTTATTGCATACATACACAAACGTATACGAATGTATAATGGCCATTAAAATCGCTAAACACTAACATTTAATAAATATACTTAAAAATGAAATGAAATTCATCGCGCCGAACTGAAAATGTCTGCCCAGAAGTGAGTAATTTCGTGTAGGTATATTGTGACTTATGATGATTTTGATGTCTGCATAGAAGAAGCACAACATTATATGTAAATAATATACATACACAGCAATATCGCTATTCAATCACAATCTGTTAAAATAATCAACTCGCTAACTCATTTCCAGACAAAGAAAAGTCAAAATGGTACTTTGGTTTATTGGGATACTTGAGTACATAAGAATCACTTTACGAGTAGTTGTGCAAGACTACTTTCAGTCCTCATGACCACTGTCCACATCCACTCATTCACCATTCGCGCTGGTTAATGTTGAAGAATCCTCCGAAGTATTCCTTTGATTTTATTTAAATAAAAAAAGCAATAAATAATGTGATTCACAGTGTCCTCGGACAACAAACGCACGAGAACAAGCATAAAGAACGTATAAATATTTTTGCACTCGAATTTATGTAGATAATAAAAATGCGAATAAATATTTTCATGCTTGCGTGGCCAAAGACTGCGCGCAGAAATGTTAAGGTAAAGGCGCGAGGTAAAATGAATTTTATTTTAATGTCAAAAGTGGTTTAATTATTGCGAAAAACTAAGAATTTAACTAACATGAAAAAATCGCTGACATTATTTTATAAAAAAAAATCCCTTAGAACCTTAAGCAGCAACATACTTTATTCTGAATTTCTCTCACACGCAGCAGCCACATTGCGTGTGTATTTGTTAGGCCTTCGAAGAAACTTTGGAACACGCTTGCGGCTCGCCAAATACACAACACAACACAATGGGTTGTGCAATGTTGCCATGCAATGTGCAGCATGTTGCGGCTCGTGTTGCGCAACATTTACTGCTTAAAAAAATCAATAAGTTTATAGACCAAAAAGAGAAAGCCGCGCCGATGGCCACCTGCTGCACACTTGGTGCACACGTACACACACACACAAACATAGAAACAATGGCAGCCACACATACGCATGCAATTGTCAAGTGCCAACTGTTGCTTCTGCTCACACCAATGCAGCAGACAAACACTGCCACTGTGTCTAGCACTCATACCCTTCGAAATGCAAAACGCTTGCGGCTCTCGGCATGTACCAAAGTGCGTGCCTATCTCTGTCTGCCTGTGTGTCTGTATGGCTGTGTATGAGTGCGTAAAGACGCACCTGTGAATATTTAAGCGCGTGCATTGCGCTCTAATGCAGTGCTCGTGCAAACGGCCCCTGCTTCCTTTTAGTACAGTGCTGGTGGGAGTGACTGCGTTAGGGGGCATGAGGAGTGGCGCAGACTGTGGCCTTGAGCGCTGGAGCAGCCGCAGCGCTTGCGAAGGTGTCCTACTCGTCATCCCACACCGCCCACGCACGCTTGCTGGGCGCTGTTGCGTTGCAAGGATCTCGACAAGGATATTATTATATTGTTTGTGATGGCTGACAACAGAAACCGACTGGCAGGCGCGTCTATCAGCCCACTAGGCCAGCGTTGCACAGAAAAAAGGCGACAGCCGGATTCGGTTACTGAGAGGCGTTATTGTGTTGTTGTTGTTCCCCATTATTGCTACTGTTGCCGGTTATAATTTCATTGCAGAAGCTTTCACATTGTAAGTGGAAGCCTTGATTTGCCGCTTGCCAGCAACGTCATTCAAGTATTCTGCGCGCCAGAATTTTCCATGTATTCGTTTCAGCTTCCTTCGGTGCCAATCAGAAAGCGGCGCGGCATCGCATTTCTCGTCGATTGACAGCACATTGTCAGAGACTGTGTTGTTGTTATCGTTATGCCGTTGTTGTCATTTTTGTTGGCACAACAACGCCAATATCGCCGCTCTGACAGACAGACCCGACTGACCGGTCTATCTGGCAGCGCTCTCACTGCTGTTGGTTGTTTATTATTGTTTTTATCGTTATTTGGCGCTGTTGGTGTTGGTGTTTTCTTCCCACAATTACAACCAGCGTCGCTCATTATAAATGTAATTAAATTCCATCCACACACTATCAATGCCAATGCCTCATTATGGCTCAACAACGGCAGTAGTCGACAGTCGACAGGCAACAGCCAACAGCAACACCAGCAGTAACAACCAGTCACCTTTACTTGCCCCCCACTTCCACTCCCAATTCCACTTCAACTTCACCTCTGCTGCTTCCTGCCTAACTACAACTCAACCCGCTATTGCCAGTGGCTGCAGTTCACAGTGTGAATGGGTTTCACCCCTTTCGAAGTAGTCTTTGTGTGTGTTTTTGTTTTTGTAATCCGCTTGTCTTGTTGTCTCACCTTGTGCTATCTGCGCCCTTGACTTTTATTATTGGCAGCTAACAACTCAAGGCAGCGGCAGACGTAAGCAATGCCCACAACGCGCTCGACGCTGGCGAGCGGCACACGTTGTGGCAGAATTAGTGGTGGTGGTGCGCAAACTGTATGAGTGTGTGTGTGTGTGCGTGATTTTATTTGCGAGCTGCGGTTAATTTGGTGTTGGTACAGTGGAACACAACAACAGCCAAGACGAAATAATTTGTTACATATGCGGACAAGGCCAAACGCTAAAGTGGACCTACAAACTGTGACAACAGCTTACAGATGCTAATGGGTTCATTGATGATTTGCCCCCAAGGCTTTTTTGACTTCTTCTCACTTGAGCCACAACGACAACAACCGCTTTGATTTATCTTCAAATCTTATTGCTCCCTGAATGATCGAAAATGAGCAATTTTATCAACTTCGCAAACGAATCTAGAAAATAAGACCCCAATTCCTTCCCACTCTGTTCAGTGCAAACAAAATTACAGCCGGTTTATACAAGGTGCGTCCCAAAGTAAACAGGACTTTTGCAATAGGGACGTTTCTGGTGGCGCCATCTATGTGTGAGGACATGCGTTGGAAAGGTACATCTTTCATTCACATACTGTCTAAATTTCATGACATTTGGTCTAGTAGACGCCGAAATATCCCGCTCAATGTGACAGTATGTTTTTAACTTTGGTACGAGAATGTCGATCGAACAAAGAGCTAATATTAAGTTCTGTTTTAAACTTGGTAAAACTTTTACCGAAACGTTTAAATTGTTAAAGCAAGTTTATGGTGATGATTGTTTATCCCGTGGCCGTGTTAATGAGTGGTTGAATCGATTCAAGAATGGTCGTGAAGACTTGAATGACGACGAACACGTCGGCCAGTCGAAATTTGTGATTACTGACGATGCCATCAAAACTGTGCGTGATTTTATCAAAATGCAGCCAAAATCATCATTGGAATTGATGGAAATGGAATTGAACATCTCCAAAACATCAATTGATCGCATTTTAACCGAACATTTGGGTCTCCGTAAAGTGTGTTCTCGCTTCATTCCGCACACTTTAACCGACGACCAAAAAGCGCAGAGAATTGAGCACGCAAAAGACATCGTTCGGGAAGCCAGACGTGATCCAAATTTCTTGTTCAACATCGTAACCGGTGACGAAACGTGGTGCTTTCAATATGATCCCGAAACAAAGCGTCAAAGTGCCGAATGGAAGCACCCAGATGAGCCAAATCCGAAAAAAACCCGCCGTGAGAAGTCAAAAATCAAAACTCATCTCATTTGTTTCTACGATTCAAAGGGAATAATTCATCGAGAGTTTGTTCCACCGGGAAAAACAATTAACGCTTTGTTTTATGTTGAAGTTTTGAAGCGTTTGGTGCATCGCATTCGTCGTATTCGGCCAGAATATCGCGAGGAAGGAAGTTGGCGTTTATTGCATGATAATGCACCGGCTCACAGAGCCCAATTACGACCGATTATTTGACCAAAAATCGCATTTTTACCATCAATCATTCACCGTATTCGCCTGATATGGCTCCCTGTGACTTCTACTTATTCGGTCAGTTGCATTTGCCGATGAAAGGAAACCGTTATAAGGACGTTGAGGACATCCAAAAGGCTTGTACCAACATTCTGAAGGCGATGCCGGCCGATGACCTAAAACACTCATTCCAAATGCTTTTGGACCGTGCAAAACGTTGTATCGAAGCAGAAGGAGAGTATTTTGAATAAATAAAAAGAATTATACAAAAATAATCATCCGTTTTCTTTATTTTATAAAAGTCCTGTTTACTTTGGGTTGCACCTTGTATGTACGAACAAATCGAAAAGCACACAATTTAAAGATTTATTTTATTCTAAAATTACGGGGTCCTGCAGTTGCTTCAAGGATAATAAACATCAGTTTAGTTTTGAACACCTTTTGCGGTATTTATAAATGCGTAGATTGTAGTGTTTATAAATTTATAATTTAAAGATTTATTGCATTCTTAAGCTAAGGGTTGAAGGATATTAAACATCAGTTTCTTTTTGAACTCCTTTTGAAGTAGAAACCAGTATTATTCAAACTCCTTCTTTGCATGCAGTAAAGTGTAATGAAGTATTAAGAACAGAGTGTAGATAGACTTTTTGAGTTTCTTTTGTGTAATTTTTAATGTTCTCAATCAACTTGTTTGCAATTTAAGGTTACTATCGATGTGGCTAAATGAGTGCTGTCTCAAGTGATCTGTCGATCCCACCTCTAATCCCTTCCTTTCCTTCTCCTTTTGTACTCATGTTTCCCCCTATTTTCTGCTCCCCGGCTTCGGCCGTTTGTATCGTTTAATGTTTATCATACTTCTTGTTACTCTTTATTCGACACCCGACCAATAAAGACCCAAAACTTAAACTCGAATCCAACCGCGTTTTACTTCCACCGCTCCGCCGCGCTACGATTCTACACGATGAGTTTCAAATGAGGCTAGTAAGCGTCTAAATTAAATTCTTACAAACAAACCTGTAAAGGAAACTCTCTGTTGTAATTCTCCTTAATAACCTGTTATCGGTTTACAATCTGCTCTAAAACCTCTCTTCAGGCAAACAATTTGTTCCATTGGCAGCATAAACATTTTATGGGGATTTCTTTACTTAATCAGTTTAAATCAGACTCGACCTTAAGGCAGGTTTCTACCTTGTGCGGCCGAGAAAACATGTTTTTTTTGAAAAATTTTTGATGGGAAGGTTTTTAAGATAAACACTGGAAAATTTTTTCAGATGTAGGTATATGTTTATTGTACAAGTAAAAAAAGTTTCAAGATAAAATATGCAAAGGGGGGGAGGGGGGCATCGAGCAATGGCGGCAGGACTTTCTTACTCGCGGAAGTCCTGCCGCTGTTTGAGATTACTTGAAACACAAAAATTAAATATTTTCTTATTCTGTATCCTTTTGTCTATGGCTGGAACTAGGATTTAAAAAAAAAAATGAAAAATGAAGGATATATGCGATTTTGACTAAAAAACTCAATTTTTACCTACTTTTTTTAATACAAATTTCTATTTTTAATGAGAAAAAATTATTATTTCTTAAAGATCCTAGTTCGTGCCATAGCTAAGACCTTGATAAATGACTGTTTAAAATTTGCTATTGCTCAACTCGTGTGGCCTAAATCACTTCCGCAAGGTCAAAAAATGTAGTTTTGAGAAAAACGCGTTCAAAGTTTTGCTTCAGCTGCTCGGCGCGCTCGACACCGCTACCTGTTTCGATAAATTGCTTCCGTAATTCGAAAGATTTCAACTTCAAATTTTGGGAGCGTATTCTACAATCATGTATTAATCCAAAAATGCATGAAAAAAAAAATCGATTTTTTTGACCGCACAAGTTAGAAACCCCCCTTAAGTTTCATTTTCTGCCATTGATTTTTAATTATCGATATATTTATGCCGATTTATATTTATTAATTATCGATATATTTATGCTGATTTATATTTATTTATTATCGATATATTTATGACGATTTATATTTATTTATTATCGATATATTTATGCCGATTTATATTTATTTATTATCGATATATTTATGTCGATATATATTTATTTACTATCGATATAATTATGCCGATTTATATTTATTTATTATCGATATATTTATGCCGATTTATATTTATTTATTATCGATATATTTATGACGATTTATATTTATTTATTATCGATATATTCCTACCGATTTATATGTATTTACTATCGATATATTTATGCCGATTTATATTTATTTATTATCGATATATTTATGCCGATTTATATTTATTTGTTATCGATATATTTATGCCGATTTATACTTATTTACTATCGATATATTTATGCTGATTTTTATTTATTTATTATCGATATATTTATGCCGAATTATATTTATTTGTTATCGATATATTTATGCCGATTTATATTTATTTACTATCGGTATATTCATGCCGATTTATATTTATTCACTATCGATATATTTATGCTGATTTATATTTATTTATTATCGATATATTTATGCCGATTTATATTTATTGACTATCGATATATTTATGCAGATTTATATTTATTTACTATCGATATATTTATACCGATTTATATTTATTATCGATATATGTATGCCGATTTATATTTATTGATTATCGATATATTTATGCAGATTTATATTTATTATCGATATATTTATGCCGATTTACATTTATTGACTATCGATATATTTATGCAGATTTCTATTTATTTATTATCGATATATTTATGCCGATTTATATTTATTTACTATCGATATATTTATACCGATTCATATTTATTTATTATCGATATACAGTTGAACCTCGATTATCCGGGCCTCCATTAAGCGGGAACATCTATTAACCGGGATGCTGAGTGGTTGCTTTTATACCTATATTAACCGTGATTTACCTCTATTATCCGTGATCGATTTTTTTACCTCTATTAACCGTGATTTACCTCTATTATCCGTGAAGCACATGTACTTGTGTTTGATTTTTTTCCGTATAACACACATATAAATATACATACATATTTATTTTAAATAAATGTATTTTTTTAAATATGTATAATAAGACTTCTTGATGCAAATGTACGTTTATACTCGTAGAAGCAG
The DNA here is from genome assembly GCA_963668005.1 of Melieria crassipennis. NCBI lineage: Eukaryota > Metazoa > Arthropoda > Insecta > Diptera > Ulidiidae > Melieria > Melieria crassipennis. The sequence goes on along the minus strand of OY764963.1, from coordinate 93,907,086 downwards.
TTTCACATGTTCTTATAAAAAATAAATAAAAATAATAAAATTTATAAACCTCTTTTAACCGGTATTTTTGATTATCCGTGATGAGCCCGGTCCCGAGCAACCCGGATAATCGAGGTTCAACTGTATTTATGCCAAATGTTGGGAAGTGAATCATCACTTCCAGTGAATCTGAATCCTTGTCTCTTATAAGATTATTCATCCAACCATGAGAGATGAGCAATTAGATGCCATCACTCAAATTCCACCAACCAATTCACTCGACACTTGTAACTCATGCATTTTTCGTCAATACGAGGTTCCAGAGTCCTACGCTTTACGGAGAGAGATCGCTGCTGGTTCGTACGGCGCGTTTATGGAATTATCTCACTGAGGAAAAGATGAGCTCCCCCTGAGCGCTGGCTCCTTTTAAGATAAAACAAATATAAGTTTATAGTGGCGCAGACAGGCTTTTGTGTTGGGAGAAGATGCCTAATACAATTTGAAATCATATTTGCCACCCACAATTATTGCATCAAACATATATTTTATATTTTATATTTATATGTCAAGGTTTCTATTGCAAAATAATTTCCCCTTACGTTCATTACAGTCACACACCCTGTACCCTATTCATGTTGCACCCTATTCGGCGTCGTGCCGCAGTTGTTTGATGTAGGTGTAGGTTCAAGGAATGGCATTAAAGATCGTAGTAAAGTAGAAGCAACAGCAATAACAACAACAGCAACAATAGCAACATAGCACAGCACAGCAGCAGCGGCATAAGGACGAGAAGCGGAGAACCGAAGCTAAAACAGATTTGAAATGCGGTTTGAAAGTTGACGTGCATAAAGTGACAGACGACATAATGACATTTTGTTTATTTCATTGTAAGCGCATTGCCTTTGCAACGCTATGTGCGGCAGAGTGATGGAAAGACAGAAAAATTCCCCCACACCAACACACACACACACACACAAATTGGTGGTGGTGTTGACGTTGGCGTGATGTGCCAACGTTGCTGTACGCGAAATGTAGGCCGTGGCTGCTTTTGAGCGATAATTCACTTTGGTGTTGTTATTGCGAGCGGCAGCTCCCGCTGACACTGTGGCTGTGACTGAAGTGGGTATTGTGTGGTGTGATGGGCATAGGATTTCCTGTTTTTGCTGTTGCTCATTGTTTTGCGGCTTATGATCATCGTTTTTCATTTGTTTCGTTTTTTACTGTCGTTGCTGTTGGAATTTGTTCCTGTTTTCGGAGGGTTTTTGTGTGTTTAATAGTGCACAACTTGATGCTACATGTTTTGTCACACAGTCGGTTGGGATGTTTTTATTTTAATTTGTTTGTGTGTGCGTGAGATTGAAATGTTCTACTTTGCTGTTGTTGTTGTTGTTTGTTTGTAGCTTGTCAACATTTACCACATTTATCTTACTGACTTCTTTCCCCCATTTTTTTACCGACTTTTGCAGCTTCCGCTGGGGATGTCTGTATTTGTGTGCGAGTGTGCGTGTGCAATGCACTCACCTATCGACGGTAAATATTATTTTTTAATTTTTATTAAGAAAATAACACACACAGCAACAGGTAATCGTTTACTTTTAGCCAGCCAGCCAATGACGCTAAAAGGCTGCCTTTCAGTTAAGTTTGCGCTTTTGTTTTTGTTGTGCTTCACATTGGCTTAGTGCTATTTAACAGTATTTTTATGTTTGTTATCAATGCGCCAAGTCGAAACCTTTTGCAGGTGTCAATTACAAATTTTAAATTTGTTTGAAAATTTTCAATTTCTTTTTTAAATTTCGATAAATTTCTACACACAACAATTACAACGAAAACATGAGAATGTGCAGCTCAAAACATTCCAAGTGTTTTGTTTCAACAACAAAAGTGACAAAACCTCTCATAAATTTGAAGCCACAAACAATGCTCACTCTGGCTCCATTGGCCGCTGTGGTAGCTCGAACGTCATAAAACTGTCATTGCAGCAAATTTGATGTTCACCTACAGCCAGGCGCCAGCTTAGCTGCGAGCGTCAACAATTTGTTGACTGACACTGCAAGGACACAACACGGCAACAAGTTGCGGATGCATACAACTTGAACCGGCATACCTGCGGCATCGTGGCAGCAGACAGTCGAACAGACAGCCAGCTAGACAGCCACCCAGACAGCACTGCAAAAGGTCAGATGAATGCAGACCAAGTGTAAAGAAAGAAAAGAAACCAAGGAAACCACGAGGCACTCATCAGCCTCAGTCCGTGCGCCAGGGCAGCCGCGTAGCAAACGCAAAGCTCGCCGAACGGAAGTTCTTAAGCACGAAACATTAAACTTTTAGTAGCATAGTTTATGGGGCTTGCACAGCCACAGCCATAGCCACGGCCATGGCATGCAGCTCTTGTTTTATTGCTGTTTTTGTTGTTGTTGCTATTATTGCATTGCTTATTGCTACGTTAGCTTGCGAATAAAAGTTTTCGCTCTGCTGTTGCTAAATTTGCCACAATTAGTTCAACTTGACTGTCGAGTAATTTATACGTCAAAGTTAGTTCGTTGCAGAGACGACGCCCACTAATGACTGACGATTATGCTGCTTGTGTAGTTAGGTATTTATTGCCTCAACTTAAATACTCTTTGCACAACGGAAAAAGTCGATGATCAACCACATATTTGTGGTGTATGAGGCAAACCATCATTGCTTTATTTTCTATGAACAATTTCACGAATGCGGTGCAAATAGTTTCATGTAATAAAATCCTGAACTCTTTGATGATTTATGATACTAACTAATGAAAGCGCTTGCTTAATTGAAGGCAAGTAGCCACTAATTATTGGTTCAACTTCTTAAACTTGAATCATATCTGCCTTCAAAGGTCAACGTATTGATCAGCATTTCATAGGAGACATATAATGAAAGATTATTTTAAGAATTCTTACAACATTAAATATTATTGAATTTAAGAAAAGTATGATACCAGTTTATTACTGGGTTGTGTAGAGAGACCTTTGTGCATCCGTTGCTGTTAGCAGGACCTCACGACCACTGGGATGGGAGTTCAGATCTCTTCACGCTGGGTTACCGAGGCGGGTCATTAATAATATTTTAAAGTAATTTTGCGGTTTAAGTTACAACTATAAAGTGTGCAGTGTGTTTCCCATCTCCATGCTTCAAGTAAAATCACTCAGAAATCGATCAACTCTCCGCAAGTCGTACAATTTCCTGCAAGTTTCAAACGCTTTTCGCAATAATCTAACTTCATGGCACTTTCTCAGCAAATGTCGAACGTTTTCAAAGCGCAGACTACAAAGCCTGCTCTCGCTTTGGTGGAAACTAAGTTAGGTTAGGACCACTTTGCCAAAAATGGTGGACAATTTCAGTAAAGCAACATGGAGTTTTGCCTCACTTATTGATTCTTCTACCTTTTCTTCTTGAAAAATTGTGGTCGATTTCAATAAAACAACGTGGAGTCTCACCTCAATCATTGATTCCCTTTCATCCACTTCATCAAAAATTGTGAACAATTTCAGTAAAGCAACATGGAGTTTTGCCTCACTTATTGATTCTCCTACCTCCACTTAGTCAAAAATTTTGAAAAATTTCAGTAACTTGGAGTCTCGAATCACTCATTGATTCTCGTACAATAAAACAACGTGGAGTCTCACCTAACTTATTGATTTTCTAAAGTCCACTTTGAAAAAAATTTTGAAAAATTTCAGTAAAGCAACGGCAAGTTTTGTCTCACTTGTTGATTCTCCTACCTACATACCTTCACTTCATTAAAAATTGTGGTCGATTTCAATAGAATAAAGTGGAGTCTCGCTTCACTCATTGATTCGCCTACCAACATTTCATTAAAAATGGTGGTGGTAAAAGTGGAGTCTCGCTTCACTCATTAAATTTCAGTAAAGCAACATGGAGTTTTGCCTCACTTCATGAAAAGTTGTGGTCGATTTCAGTCAAGCACCGTGGAGTCTCAACTCTGTCTGAGTGCTTGGTTAAGCTGCTACATCATAAAGCAATAACTTCGTATCCACCTTTCAGCAGATTTCAGTTAAATTTTAACACATTTCATTTTAAAAAAATAAGTGCACAAACGGCAGAGAAACACACATTTGTTTTTGCATAATGATAAATTACAGTATGTATTGTAGTTGTTTATTTTATGCAGCAAAATTTTTCAAATATCTTTAAATATATTTATGTAATATGTACATGTAGCTTTCTTTTCATATCTTCCTAAATTACTCAACTTTTTAAGTGGAACAATTAGAATTTGTATACGATTTTATATACAGCAAAGCAATAAACTATTCGAGGAACGTTACGACTAAGTGGACACTAAAATGTGTGAATGTGCAGTGCGTGTTAAGTATGAAACGTGACATAAAACTAACAAATTTTGCAAAATTATCAGAGAAAAATGCATTTAAATAGTAAGCACCTAAATTAAACAAATACTCTCTCAGTGAACAGTGAGCAGTGCACTTTGGGGTTTGGAAATTAAATAAACGTACTAAATTTGACTTAACACTTATTCTTTAAAAAGTTGAATGCGCCCATAGCTGGTGGCTATTATGTCTAATTGATATTTGTATACGACTTAATGCTATTACAATAATGTGAACTTAACTAGTGCCAGCTCGCTGTCGCTCTTTCATCGACATCAAATATCTGCCATGACTTTAGTATGCGTATGAATGTTGCTGCGTAGAATCTACTGAGCAATATCGAATTCAATGTGAATACATACACAGTTGTATGTGTGAATGTGTGTATGTCTTTTGGGCATTTTGAGAAAGAACGCTGCAGCCTCAAATTATAGACTACTGAGCTTCTCGCGCTCATTCTCGCTTCTTTCGTATTAAGCTAATTATTAAATTAATTACAATGTCTACGTCTTATTTCAAGTATTAGTTAGTTCATAGCTGTTTGATGCGCGCTAGCACATCGTTATAAACTTAACAGCAGCCTTTGCGCTTTTCTACGACTTATACAATATTGGCTCCATTTAGTATACAAACTACAATGGAAATCATGTTGTTTTTGTTAAAATTTCTTAATTACTACGTGCACGCGAAACACATCCAAGTAATGCATTAATTGTACAAAATAAAACAAAACTTTTTCAAGCTATGTGAGCGAGTGTGTGAACACTTCAATATCTTTTAAAACCACCTCGTTATTTTGAAATTTCAATGTACATGTAAAAAAAATCAATTAAAGCAAAAATGTAATACAAATTAAAAATTAAATTTTTCAATAATTGTTTTTATTTATGTTTGCATGTATGTTTGGCCTAAATGCTAACTGCTAGTTTGAATATTTTTCTTCAAATTACAATTTTCATTCAAAAATACAACGGTTACGATTCGTTTTTGTTTAAATCACTTTAAATATTTACAAAATCATTTCATAAACACATTTGTTTGCATTTAGCTGGCATTCAGCAAATTATTTATGCATTTGCTTCAATGTGTTTTTTCGTCAACTGCGCTCCTTCCGTCTCTCACCGTCTCTGGCATCAGAGATTTGCATATTCGCACTCTCTGCTTTTTCATAGTGTTTCATATACTTATAAACATATATAATTATTATTTTATTTTTTTTTTGGAAAAAACACAAAACGTAATAGAAAAGAAATATTTGTATACTTTGGTATTTGCATTTTACATTTGCCTGTAATGTTTTGCTGTGCTTTTCTAGCCCTGCTTGGCTTTTGTCAGCTTTTGCTGTTCTAGCTGTTGTTGTTGTGGTTGTTGTTGCCGCTATCACAGAAATTCATATTTTTTCAACTTTACGTATTTTCTATTGAATTTCCATTTATGGCTCTCCCACTCACCCACTCGTCGCCGTTCCCGTTCAATTCAACTGCAAAAATCTGCATTGCATTAATTTCTGTTGTTATTGTTGTTGTTGTTGTTGTTGTTGTTATTCACAATGCTTCGCTGTAATCAAATTAAAAGCTTTGAACTATTTTTTTAAGCAGCACATTTTGTGCGCCTTATTTTCTATGCTTTATTTTGTTTATTTTCGTTTCCCTCTAATTTTGTCCCTTCCTCGCTTGGTTCTTGTTTTCTCGTTTCGCTTCTACAGATTTCCGTTTCATGTTTGCAAAAGGCCAGCAGTCTGGCTTGTTTGCATGTCAAGGCATCCGCTCAAGGTTTTCGCTGGCCCCCACCCCGTGCCTTCGTCACAACAACATACAAAAGGATAAAACTCAAATAGACCTTTCAAGACTCAACCTAATACAAGCGCTAAGTAAACTTGTCTGCTGGTCATTTACCGGCAGAGCGCAACCAGCCAAACAGCTTGCACGTCCATTTTTCAGCCTCAATGTCTGCCTGTCTGCTCGTTTTCCTGTCCGCCACTCTAACCGGACAATGCTCGCAGTCAAACAACTCCCGCACAAGACTCACTCGGCATCTTTGTTCATATTTCTTGCTTCTACTTATTCTAATTTGTTTGTTTATCCTTTCTTGACGCAGCTGAATTTACTTTTCCCGTTTACAATTTCAGCGGAAACTTCCTGACATTCATTTTTTTGCTGTTGCTTTAGAGTTTTTCCCACTCTACTTTGCCACCTTCGAATCTGCGTTTCCTTCTCATGGTCCCAAGGTGGTGGTTGTCTTCGCACGCCCCCGCCCTCGTTGATACTCGTATTATAGGAATATTCCCTGTTGATGTCGCCTCCTGCCCGCAGCGCTGCTTACGCTGTCAGAACGGCGTCTTTTAATGCTGCACCAGTGGGTCCGTTTGCCATTGCCGCATTGCCTACTTTCGCTTTGGCGGGCGAACTCTCCGCACTGCTGGCAGCAATCGGCTCGGCGCCCGTCTCCTCGTCGTCCCTGTCGTCGCCCATGTCCTTTTCTGGCGCGCTGCTGTTTACATTAGCCAAACCAACGTCCGCCGTTTTATTATCCGGCGGTGTGCTGCTCACAGACGTGCTGGCGATGAGCACTCCCGAGTATTTGATGCCATTCAGTTCGAGGTTGACGATCAGCTGCTGCTCGCCGTTGGCCCCGGTGCCTGTAAAAATAACACCAGATTTAAAATTTAGCCGAGCAATTTGTGCTGGTGGAATGTAGGGTTAAGGTTTTAAAGCTTTTCAAACCTACAAAATAATCCGCTGTGCCACAACAATAGCACAAATTGTTCCACCTGTAAGTACTTACCATTTCGCGCCACTCGGAATTGCATGCCCGACAAAAGGCTCAGCGTTTCCGCCACACCAATTGTGCCACCTGCGCCCGTCGCTTTCGCCTCATCATTGCCGCGGCCACCGATTCCGCCGCTGCAATTCGTCTGTGGCTTTGTCAAATGGATTTTCTTCGTGGACACGGGTGAAATGTGGCAGTCGCTGCCATCAGCGCTGCCGATGCCTATGCCGACGGCCGTCCCAACACCACCGCTCGCTGATGCTCCCGACGTCGACGGCGAATTCTCAATGGCAGAGTCGTCGGACTTGTCGTGATGGCCGCTGTTGTTATTGTTGCCATTGCTGCCGCCACCGTCACCGCCGCCGTGGTGATGATGATGATGGTGATGGTGGTGCAGGTGATGGCCATTCAGCGGCTTCCGCTCGTTGTCCTCGTGCAACGACGAGTTCGTTGTTGTGTTGTGCGTATCGCCGTCCTCGTCATTGTCCTCGGCATCGGAGTCTTGTGTGTGTGCATTGTTGCCGTGATGGAAGTTGGCCGCTGCAGCTGCGGCCGCTGCCGCCATGCCAGGCGGCAGATAGAAACTCGCCGGAAAGTTAAGGCCACTGCTAACGCGTTTCGCCGGCGGTGGCTGATGAAAGTCGTCGCGGTCGCATTGCTCCGGCGAAGGTTCGCGTTCTCGTTCGCGTTTGATGTTGTTGAGATTTGGTGGTGAATCGGACAGGTTCAGAGCCTCGCTGCTAGAACGAACCAAATGGTGTGTGTCTGTGATTAGTACGGGCACAATTCGTGGTGAACAATGATTCACTGCATACTGAATATGGGGTGAGTAGGTGAGAAAATTGGATTTGAACAACTCACCGCTGCTCGGCAATGCCCACGGCAGTGCCGTTGCCGCCACCACAGCCACCACCCTGTGGCGAAGCATTCACGGAGGCGGGCGGACTTGTGTTGTTGTGATACATTTGCCACAGCGCAACACGGGACATTTCCAGTGCGTTCATGGCCTCGCGCGTCGTTATCTCCGGACTTTGCGAACGCTGACGCTGTTGGGGTGTGTGTGGAGCGGCCGCGACCAGGCCGACACCGCCGCCGCCCGCGCCCACTCCCACGCCCACATTACCGCCGCCGGCGCCAACAACGCCGCTCTGCTCCTTCTTCACCTGTATCAGCTTCAGGTACTCCATCATGCGCTGCTCGAATTCGTGCGTCACCAGGTTCGGCATCTGACCGAAGGTGGGCGCCATCAGTCTGTGGTGTGCGGCAGCGGCGGCGGCGGCCGCTTGCGCCTGCTGATTGTTGGCGGCGTGTGTGACCAGGGCCAGCGGTGACATCTGTTGCATGCCGCCCGGCAGGGACTGACGCGCCATCTGGGGCTGTGAAGCAGAACACAATTTAATTACTTGAATTGTTTCTTTCTTTTCAGATGTTCGAATGGAACACTTACGATTTGCATCTGACTGTGCATAGCCTCGTATTGGCCGTAGCTGGAGCGACGTCCTTCGCGACGATTGCCGTCGATGGCTGCCTGCAGCTCGGCCGGTGTGCTGAGATTCTTCTTGTCGCACTCATACGGATACAAATACTTCATGTACCTGAAACAAGGCGAGAAAACGATGTGTCAATACATTTGGGTCATTTCAATGGACCATAAGATGTGTTGGCAAATGGAAATAGCACGCTGAACAAGTGAGATCTTTCTTTTGAAGCGGCATTCAATAACAAACAGTGTTGCAGACTTTCTATGTAGAAATGAACGACTCATTGCAGTAACTACAAAATTGCATGAATTACGCATCTTCATTGCTGTCTTCATCATACTTTTGCTCACTTTACAGGTGCCTGGTGTCAATGCAGTAATCACTGATTCGAGCAACCATCGTTATCAAATTTGCATCGCTTTCAAATGCGCCGAAAGCCCCAACGCAATTAAAGGCGCACCTCGGCGCACAGCACAGCGCTCCAACCGCCAATGTGCCGGCATTAGAACAATTTCAGGCAGCCAGCAATCGGAGAGGAAATACGTAGTGAGAGAAAGGCCAACGGAGCACTTCTGCGCGCAATGATGGCCCTAAATCAACAGCATTTCAATTGTTGCACTCGAATGCGAATGACACAACAAAAATGCTAATGCAGCGTTTTTGCTGTCAGCGAGCAATCAAACAGCCAGCATTTGTCGCCGCACCAGGCGGCTTATTAAATATTTAAATAACAGAGTTAACGGCCGCCACGAATTGCCGCCACAGCTTTGTTGCTGGCGGCTGGGACGGCGAGCGCGCCAAGCAGACTTTGATTGTGTTAATTAAATTAAAAGAATGCTAATGGAAAGAAGCAAAACAGAAAACACAACGGAAAACCGAAACGATGGCGAAAACGCAGGCGTTGCTGCCGCCAGGAGCCGAAGCTGGAGCCGCAGCTGGGGTCGTTGCTCAGGGTGTTGCAAGCGGCCAGATGCCAATGCAGCGCGAACGAGCGTCGACTCAGGTGCTGATCATTGCTGATCGCACCATTACCGATTCAGGTGTTTGCTTGCACAGAGTGTGTGTGTGTGTGTGTGTGCGTGTGTGAAAAGCGTTGCAGCACGTTGTTGTTTTAAGCAGGTACCTCTAAATTAAATATTCAATAGCCGAAGCAATGGCAACAACGATCACGATCAACAGCGCACGCAGCAACAACACTATTAGCGTAAAGGGTAATAAACGGCATCGACAACAACAGCATCAGCAACATTAGCAACACCAACAGCTACGACAACGTCTACGACTACGACAACGTTGCCAGCAAGTTCAACGCTGAGCGCGAGCTGCGAGCAAGTGAAGCTTGTATTGATATAAAAATCTTCCTGACTGCATGTCCATAGTCCGTCCATGCGTCCGTCTGTGCATTTGTCTGTCTGTGACTACACTGTCTGCATGTTGCCGTTGAGCCTTTGTGCCTCGATTTTCGTTCCTTTTCTTTTAATATTTGCACGGCAATTCACATGAAGCAGTCAGCGGCAGCACCAACACACAGTTCGTTGCAGTCGGGCTCGGTTGCACCCAACCAAGGATATGCGCGCCCGGCCGCAAGTTTATACAAACTATGTCGATGTTCATGGCCATTTAGTGGCTGGCCAGTCAGCGCGTGCTCGTGTGTGTGTGTGCGCGTTTGGGCTTTCATCATTTTTCGCGCTTGCAACGCGCATTGTTTACTGTTGACTGATTTTTGTAGTGTTTATTAATTAAATGCAAAATATTGCATGCATTCGCTGGAACTTGAAAAGGAAAACATCGACCGCAAAGTCGGCTCAACTTTATTGTTGCGCGAGTGTGTGTGTGTGTCTGTGTATGTGCGGCATATGTTCGAGGGGCGAAGACACTACTCAATGGGCGACAACATTGAAGGTGCGCCGATGCAGTCATGGCAATCCTTCGAGTCGCTGACACTCAGCTAGAGACACAGCTGATTTTTTGTATGAAGCTAGTAGCTATTTTTTTCTTGTCAGCGATTTTTCACAGCTTCGTTTGATTACCGTTTTATGAGTTCAACCATTAAACTGCTTACAGAAATTCCCAACCCATCAGAATGACTATGAATACGACCCAAAGGACTTTTTGGGGAAACTCACATTTTTGTAATAAAAATCATGGTTTAATATATTTTATACTAAATAATATAATTTTTTTATATTATTCGACTGTCCTAAATTTCGAATTTTCGTAGGATGATTCATAAATTTTTTGGCTTTGTTCAGAAGGTTTTTTCGAAGAAGAAATCCTGTCAGCTCATCACCTGAAGACGGGGTATTAAAACACGTCTGGCAACTGAGCGCATCATTCAAATCATGCAATCATGAGAGGCCAAGTCCCTACCATAAATAACACCAACTCAAAACGCCATCACACCGAAATGAAATTTCGTACAAATGCTGCAAGTTTTTTAATGCAAAATCAATTTTGATGTCATTACTCAACGTTGGCTGCAGCAATTCATCAAAATGCGCTTGTTTTTTATTTTGCTTTTTTTTTTGTAATGTACAACAACAAAAGTGCATAAATTAAATGAAAAACGCCAAGCGAAGGCGATGTGGGCAGAGTGACCAGCTTTGGTTGCAGTGCTGCCACGAAACGAAACACAACGCAACGCAACGCAATTTTCATACGAACGCAACCGCATTTATGAGTGTTTTGCGGATATTTTTGTGCGTTTTTGCGTGTGCGAAAATGTCTTTTGAAAAAGTCACAATGAAGCAGAAGCCACTAACGAAATAAGGGTCATTAAGTGGGCTTCTTCTCTTACTTCGTTTTTGTTGCTTTTTATATGTTTTGGTGCGTGCCGTATTTAATTTTTGCTGCAGCCACTTCTTTCATGTGTGCACCACGGGCGCGTATTTCTTTTCAGTTGTTGCTTTTGTTGTTGTTGGCATGGGCGGTTTTTTGTTTTGCTTAATAAAGTGATGCCGCTTTTTTTATGATATATTATTAAATGGTCATTCACAGGCTTTTGCAGCGATAATTCAACGTTGGACCTGTGGCATTTCGCCATACATAGATACTTATTTATGTGAAATCAATATGGGGGGTTTCGACGTTAATTTTACTTATTCACTTGATTTCTGTTTTTAGTCTTCTTTTTTCACATTTTAACTGAATTTTGAATATTTTTTTTGTTAATTTAATTTAATTTAATGAGAACGCTAATAGCACACCCACACACGGGCCCGCGGCTGTTGTGTAGCAAACAGTAAACAACCCACAACCGCCGCTAATTTTACGGCGTCTCAATGCGCCGCGCCGCGCCAACCAAACCCAAAATTTAGCGCACACACTCAGCAGTTTTTGTTCAGCGCACAACACTGGCTATTGTTGCATTCATTGATATTGTTGTTATTGTTATTGTTGTTATTGTATTATTAACAAATAAACTTGTTATTAAGCAATTCGGGCTGTGATTGGTTGTTTTTGTGCTTTTCATCTGCCATTTCTCGCGTTGCCGTTCGACGCTTCTCGCTCTCTGTTCTGCGCTCTCCGCTCCACAAAACTGTTGAACATACGCCATTTTTTTTTTATTTTTTTGTGCACAACTTTGAGTTGGCAATAAAAAGCGAGAGTTAAATTTCACCACGTTTGGCGATTTATTGATTTATTTATTTATTGATGTATTTATTTTTTATGTATTTATTTATTTATTTAATTACTTATTTATTTATTTATTTATTTAATTACTTATTTATTTATTATTTTATTTATCTACTACAGTAGAAACGCGATAATTCGTACCCCGTTAATTCGATAATCTCAATAATTCGTAATAAACTTTTGGGCCCCTGGAAAAAATCGCTACAATTCGTAAAAGTTCCATACGTTTTGGTCCCCTCGCTAATTCGTATTTTTTTCAATACAAGCTCTGTTTAACCTCTTATAAATCGTAATGGTTTCGTAATTCGAAGCAAAATTCTATGGAACTCTGGTTCGAAAAAATCAATCATAGTAGGCAGCCACGGCTACATTTACCGTTTTTTTATATATTTTTTATATATGTACGTATGTTCATACCTATTTAAGCAAAATTAATAATTGTTGTTTTTTGTTTTTGTTTTTTTTTAATAAATTGAATAAAACCCCGTTAATTCGTATTTTTCTTATTTTAACGTCGTTAAATCGAAATCTCGTTAAATCGAAAACCCCTGTAATTCGTAAAACATGTCTGGTCCCCTGCGATTACGAATTATCGGGATTCTACTGTATTTTATTTATTTATAATTTTATTTACTCATATTTTTGTATAATTTATTTCTCATGTTTTACTTATTGCTGTTGTTTCTTTTTTGTTGTTTATTTATTTACATATTAATTAATTTATTAATTAATTAATTCAACGATTAATTAATTAATTAATTTCATTCAATTCAACGATTAATTAATTAATTAATTTATTTATTTATTTGATTTTATTTGATTTAATTTGATTTAATAATTAATTTATTTTTTTATATTTAATTTAGTATTGTTTTTTATTATGTAATTTAGTATTTTATTTATTTATTATTTGATTTACTTCTTTTTTATTTATGATTAATTTTTTCATGTTTCTATTTATTGCTAATGCCTTTATTTGTTGTTTAGTTATTGCATGTTGTCTCTTATTATACTCTTGCTTTAGTTAATCGTAGTGTAATTTGTTGACCTTTCATTGGTTTCATTTTCAGGTTTATAGAAAAATGTTTGAAAATCGTCCTGCTAAATTATTCTTTCTTTAACCCTCAACTTTTTCCTTTTGTAAATTATTTTATTCAAAGTCTTCAAAACAGTTGATAGATAAATTATAAATACAATTTAATAAATAATTATAAATTTACACGTCCCATTTCAGGTCACTCAGCTTAAGTTGAACTCTCTTCATTACCAGAAACAACGTTTCTGAAAATGGCTTCCCACCGTCACGAGCAAATCTAATAAGGAAACAACCCACTGACAGGAAAGCCCGACCATCAATCAGACTTTTCAGTGCAGCACTAACAACTGCTGCCAACTGCCAACTGTCACGTCCCAAAACCAGACATTTCTGAGAATTTCGAACGTTTTTATGCGCTGCGTAATAATTTAAGTACAAATTGAATTTCAATAAAAGGCCCAGACTCAGTTTCAACTCCAACTCCGACTCCAACCCCAACAACTACCATTAACGTGTGTACAAGTACAACCGCAACTAGGAATCGCTGAAACCAAACCACAACAAATGAGAAATTTGAGGCGTGTTTAAAAACGCACAGATACAAAAGTTCAAAAACAGCAGCAACAACAACAACAGCAACAAATAAAATATGCCAGTCAATTTTCAAATGTTTTATGCACGGATATTCATGGTGTATTGTTGTTGTTGTTGTTGTTGTTTACAATTTTTGCAATAACATTAATAGGAATAACAACAAATAAAGCAAATGTTTTATGATCTGTTATTAGCAATTGTAAATTATTGCATGCGCACTAAAAATGTGGCCCATTGTGCAGTACGAGTACAATGGGCCACAGCATGGAGCTTAAGATGGCGAAGGGGCAGGGAGTAGGGGGAGTTCTTCGACTACAATGTGAAATTGTTTATGCGTTAAATTGGCAGACAGTGCAGGAGACAGACGAATCGAGTGGTGGCCAAACAGACAGCCGTATAGACCGACACACAGCCAGACAGGTGGACAGTTCGACAGACTTGTAGTGGCCATAACTAGACAGATAGGCAGCCAGTGAACGAGAGAGATTTAGCCACAACACAGACAGCCAACGACAAGACGAGCCAGCTGACAAGTAGCGCGGACGACTCACTGCTCGACCGGCCGACAGACAGACAGTTCAGTTACACGAACTGGCGGCAGCGTTCAATTGCTGGCCACTGTTGTTTGGGTGTTGGCTCCCGGCAACAACAAAGCAACGCTGCAACAAAGCAACAAAACAACACTGCAGACAAAACGGCAATGAAAATCGAATATGAAAACGGCTTACAACATTGTTGCACACCGCAAAGGTGTCAGGCGCGGCAACAAGCTGCGGCCACAGTGGCAGCGGCGCAACAATTTATTAATCATTTGTTGCTGCTGCCGCCTGTTGCCAAACCAAATGCGCAAAACGCGTCAACAACTACAACAACAACAACAACTGCAACTACAACAACACCAACAATTGCTACAACTGTTTGCGGTTGCCACACAGCGCTCCACTTATTGCTGCACGCAGCAATTGAAGAAACCAAAACTTGGCATCTAAATCTGAAGTTTGCACCGAGCACGTCTGCAGCGCCTACAATAAAATATGTGTTCATTACTTGTTAACGCACTTTTTGCGGTCACATCCGAACGACAAACAATCATTGGGTCTTTATAAAACGATTTGCATGCGGCGAAAATGCTTTTGTGATGCTGCTTTATGCTCATTGGGTGCACTGAAAGTGCTACGAATAATTGTTTTTGTACTCCAGAGTTGGTGGTTATTAACGGTCAAAATGGGGTGTGGTTGGTGGGGAAAATCGTATTACTATATGTGATAATCGATGTCAGTCGAGTTCGTCAGGGATATGAACACAATACAACCAAAATTGTAGCCTATTGTTGAGTTGATTAGAAAATGTGCGTTATTCAGCTTTAATCTTTAATAATATTTTTTTTTGTTTAATAAAAGAGAAGGCGGGAGGTTGCCTTGAGGCAAAATTCATTCGAAGAAAAACTGTTCAAGTTAATATAAAAGGAAACGTGCGCACGCAAGGGGTGTTTTGGGGGTTTTCCAACCCCTTCCAAACATATACACTCCGGGCCACCAGAATAGGTTCACATTTTTTCCCGGAGGAAAATGAGTAGTGTTCTTACAAAACACAGTTTTACCTCATTTATTGGTATCAAGATGTTCAAGGCATCTATTGTGACAAACGTTAAGAAAAACATTTAATGGAATGAACAAATTTGGTTTTGCTCCCAAAGGTCCCGTTATTCGCCAAAAAAGCAGGGATTTTGAATGTGAACCTATTCTCATGACCCACTAAAATGTACTCAGTTTTGGGGTTCACTTTACAAAAGTGGGCCAAAAAAGAAAAAGTAAACAAATGTCAAATTGTGTTTTGGACAGGTAGGTTCAGAATGTGTAGATGCCTTGAACATCTTGATACCAATAAATGAGGTAAAACTGTGTTTTGTAAGAACTTAACCTATTTTCCTCCAGGAAAAAATGTGAACCTATTCTGGTGGCCCGGAGTGTATGTTAATATTATTAGGCTGAAAAGTTGGGTACAGAACTCCCCCAAAATGAAATCTGCCTGCGCCACTGGTGCTAGAAGATATAAGAGTTGTATGGGTGAAGGCACAGAGGCGCCTTTTTGTATTTGGATTACAAAATTGAGCACTAAAATATGTGGCTAAATGAAAGAATGTCTGCAGGTTTTCTTGAGAATATTTTAAGATACCTATAGAAAGTGTTCTATATCAACTAAGGATGTCTACAGGCCTTTTTAAGAACCGCAGGATTAAAGCATATCGTGGCAACGCATAACCACTTGATAATTTTTTTATAACAAATGATTTTTAGAAAGATAGAGTGTTTTGGTCTTTTTTTATGATCACAGATTTTTTGACTGGAAAAATCCCACTGCAACTTGGGCTAACAGAAAGCGTGGCTTTTTTAAAGAGCACATAGCCAATAAGTTAGCCAAGGCCAAATAAAATTAATAATTAATAATTGACTGGCACGACAGCCCGCTTACGCGAGACTAAGGCCTAGCTTCCCGCAACCACCCGTGTTGTGCGTGTGAATTTGCACGCGGGTGGAAGGGACCTACAGTTTCATGCCGGTTCCGAACGGCAGGTTGGGAGCTCTTTCATAAGCAATTTTTACTCTCAGAGGTTTGCCATTTCCAGCTGAGAGGACAGCCACCGAAAGAGAAAATGAGTTTTCCCGTTATTTTTTTAGGTGTTATTACAGGCAGTATTTGAACCTGAGGTTGCTGCCTTCGACTCGCGGTCCAACGCACTAACCAACTGAGCCACGGCGGCTGCGGCCAAATAAAACACTGTAACTAAATTTGTATATATATGAATAATTTGTTTCGCTTTAAAATTCTCAACTTACTGTGTACGCAGCGTAAAGGCGGCACTTGTTATGCTCGAAGGAAGATGCAGTCCTTTGATGATTTCCTGCCATAGTTTCTTGTTGATAACGTCGACAAGTCCACCGCGCGCAATCACCAAATTGTACAGTTCGTAGAGATCAAGCACAGACTTGGCCATGATGGGCAGACGATTGATGGGCGTGCCTGAAAGTATCCGAAAAACAAAAACAAATACAGAAATCATGATTTTAGTAAATGAACTGCTGGAGCTGCTTAACGCTGCATAACCAACCATATTTAGTATACTTTGAAGCCATTTTCGTTCGTCAGTTCAACTAACATTATTTTAAAATAAATTTTAAGAAGCCGGTAGTGCATAAAATACATTTAAGGTGAATGGAATTAAAAAACTATCATATTTTGAATTAAATTTGCGATATCAAACATTTTTGTGTGTGTTTTTTATTTTATTTTGCTAAATAATGACTTACTCCTTATTTTATGAGATCGATAAAAATGTAACAATGGTAGTCGAAATGACGAAGTTTGGCTTAGCAGCGTTAAAGCAAAAGTGTATCTACCCAAAGTCAAAAAATAGTTCTTTATTTTTACCACAAACAAATCGAATCTCTTTGTGTCTTCATAAACAAATTTTACAAGACAAAAAACCATATGTAGGTGTTTTTCCGAATAAATCTTCAATTGTAAATATCACATAAATACAGCCGTACAAGTAGCGTTCAAATTAATCACAACAAGCAACTTGATTTTTTAATGACCTGCAATCAATTTAATTGCAGTTCAATTATCATCAAACGTACATAATGCTAACACGCCCCGCATCGAACTCGTTTCCCATAAAAATCGGGAAAACAGTGCGCGGCGCGGCGCAGCGAAGAGCGCACTCAAGTACCCGAAGCAGAACGTTCCGATCGATAAACGGTTTGTTGCTAGAAAGTGTTAAATGCTCAACTAAGCAGAACAACTGCAACATCAACACCATCAGCAACAACAAAAATTATAACACCAACAACGATAATAATACCAACAGTCAATAAAATAGATTTATCTCTAAAAGCGCAAAGCAGCGCACTGACGGCCGGCAAAAGAGGCAGAAAAAGAAAAGACGGCGAAAAGCAGCCAGCCAGATAGTCAGTCAGTCAGGCAGCAATCAATCGTTTGCAGGCATTCCAGACATTTCGCAGTACGCATAGCCACGCTGAGGCTCATTGATAGTGCCGCCAGCGCACAATTAATCCTTCAACAATCACGCACAGCGGCCAGGCCGATCGGAGCGCGCGCCCGCTCAATCGCTTGATCGACTCGCGATCACACTACATATATACATATGTAATAGTATAGCACGACCGTTTGCATCGGCTGCAGTCATTTCATTAGCTGCTTGCTGCGCTTTAGTCGGAGTGGCGAGCGGCGAACGGCGAGAGCGAACGTAGAGTTGGCCCGAAAAGCGCCAAGACAAGTGAAATGAAATTAAAGAAAAAAATATCGAGCTAAAGAAGAAGTTAATGGTCATAAAATTCCGTTTAATAAAAAAGTAATTTGTAGCGTGTTTTTACGAGTTTACCCCAAAGGAATCAATCAAAAGAAATGATCGACATGTTGATTGAATGGAAACGTTGTTGTGTTTTATGCGTAAACAAAAGTGTATTTGGAAAAAACAGCAGCAAGAGGATTGCAAGTGATCCGACGATTTGACGCAGCAACGATCGATCGACGCTTGATCGATACAACAAAACCCATTTTAATGATTATTGCATAAGAATTTCGTTTCGAACAGGCAAATTAGCAGATGAAGAGGAAAAAACAACAACAAATTGGCGCATACGCACGCCAACACAAAAAAATTGCTGCTCTGATCTGAAACTGATCTAAATTTAATGATTGCAACAACACATACTTATTTAAAAAAATTTATATATACATGTACATACTTATATATTGTTGATTGTTAGTAGAACGATAGCTAAAGTGAATAATGCGAGCACTTATTTTGTCTTAATTTGTGTATTCTTTTGTTTTTGTTTGATGCTTAAAATGTGACATTTGTCAAGTAGTCGCCGCAAGTACGACAACCCACCAGCACGAACCGTACTTGGGCTAATGATCGGCGCACAGTTGCGCCTTTCACGGCTGCTTCTCGTTTGAATGATGAATTCTTCGAGATGCGAGACCTAAAAATACGACTTAATGTTGCCATAAAAATTATTTGAAAGTGCATTAAAAGTCACTTTCATATGTGAATGAATGAATGACTCAAAGATATGCAGGAGGACGTCTTCAGAGAGCGCGACTTCAGATCATCAACGTCGTCCCCATCGTCGTTGTCGTCGTCATTATCACTAATGACACAATCAACACTCGACACATTCGTCATCCACAAAGCGTGCAACTGTTGGGTGCTGGGATAATGCGTTGGCGAGCGGTTGCGCCGCTTCAGCGACAGTCCGGCTGCATGATCGATTCAATCAAACACATTCGACATACGAACGAATTAATTTCGAATCACTGCAGCAGCTGGCCGAAACTGCTGCGTAATGCTGAACAAACACAAAACCAATAAAAGTTAAACATCTCGCAATAAAATTATGTTAATTGAAATTTAAATTCGGGTACTTTGCCGTCGTCAGGGTGCTCGAGTTGAGAATGTAATGAGAAGCCTAAACGCCACAAAAATAATGAATTCTTTAGAAAATGCACAAACGAAAACAAATCGTGACATTTCGCTTGACACTCATGAGCTGTCATAATTTTCATATGATTTGCATCCGAAGAAGAAGGAAGCGTCATACGCGGACGCGGACGCGGACAGTCGGTACACTTATGCGCCACAAATTGAAATGTTGTGCACATTCTGTGCGACACACACACGCACCAACACATGCAATACTCGTATAACGGCCGAATGAAAAATATGCTTTGAATGGCTGCATTATTTTTTGGCTGTTGCCGCGGTTCATTGTAGTGCAATCATTAAATGTGCATTATTGCCGCATTTCTCTTTGGCAATTCTGAATGGCATGTCATGCGAAATATTGTCGGCATTTTGCATTCACTCAAATGTGGCCAAAGCGAGGGCGAATTGTGGCGGCAATCGTTGTAATTGTTGGCACATGGCCGAAGGGGCGCAACGCTTAGTCTGTGGCACGTGTGGGGCTTCTTGATTTTGATTTATTCTAGTACGACATTTGAGACATATTATTGGGTTTATCTAATCGTTATGTGGAATAGTACTGATTTAAAAATTGTTGTTTTAAAAAAATTTCAAATGTATGGAGGGCCATTTTTAGATCGATATAATAAACGAAGAGCCTTAGTGAAATAAATGTAATGAATTGAGCAGGTCCGTGTTTATATGACTTGTATGACTTTCGGCGTGGATTAATTTAACAAAATTTTGCAGATAAACTCGATTCGACATTTGATGATGAAGCGGCATCGGATGGTCTATCGAACTTAATAATGCTGATAATTCAATCCAGGAAGAATTTCGTAATTGCCATCAAAAATAGTTTTTTTCTTTTGCCGGACTTGTTGCTCAGCTTTGACGAGCAACCAAAACCAATAAAAGAACTGCCAAAGGATTCAGAAAAATTCATTATTTGATGCAGTTTATGAGCCGGCAAAATAATCGATTCTTGAAATAGTCTCAGAAATGTAAATGATTGATTGACATTGATTTACTGACTAAAATAAAAATTACATGCATTTTTGTCATTTTTCTTCTTTTTTTTTTTTAATACAAAATCAAATGCTTAACCCTCTAGTACCCAAGTTTTTAATCTTATTGAAAAAATTACCAGTGATAGTTTCGTGGTGGAGAAGCAATGTTTGTTCGGGGAAAAAAATTGCATGTCAATAGGAAGCGTGATAGAGGATGTAGAAAGTAGCAGGTCTACAGGCCTGCTTGGGAAACAAAGCCAAACAAAATTCCATATGAAAATTTTTTTTTTTAATTTAAATTTTTAATTTTTTTTAAATATATGTAAACATAAATAACGAGTAACAGTTTCAGGTCTGCGCGCAAGGCGAGGGGTAGTGTGTCGTGGGGTAGTTTATACACTGCTTTTGGGAGGTGTAGAAACTAGGAAAACTAAAAAAATCGGTATAGGTAGGTATATATATATATTTGCGGTTCTTATTTTTTTTAATGCTTTGTTATCTTTTCACACAAATGTCAATAAATCTACTCCATGAAATAAAGGACTAGGGGAGACTAGTTCTCCCATCTACCCCCTTAGTATACATTTTTGCAGTGATATCGCTCCTTCGCTGCAAGAACGGCATAACTCAAAACTACATCATTCCGAGAAAATTCAATTTTAAAGTTTACCATTACAGGCAGTTCAAGGTATCACAAAATTTTTCATGTCGTCTTGTGAGCAAAGTATTGAATATTTTACAAAGTGGTTTTGACAGATAAAAGATCATATGCAGATACACACAGGGTTGCCATAAACTGAAAAAAAAATTTTTTTGAGTTATGACGTTCTTGCAGCGAAGGAGCGATATGATCTTTTTTACATTGCGGTGTATCAAAATGTCGGTTCAAATAGAAAAATAATGCTTAACTAGCGAAAAAATATCATCAATGACCGTTAATTATGTACGCTTTTCATCCCAACCAGGCCTACAGACAGTCTAGGGTTTGGGTTAGATAGGAGGAGTGTAACAACTATTTTCCGTAATTTTTTTTTTATTTTCTCAAAGAGCACATTAACAGCTACTCATCAATAATTTGATGCATTTGATTGCATTAGATGACTTAATTAAAAAGACAATTCGAATCAAGTTTATTTTAATAAGAAAAACTGTCCAAAGAAAAACAGACAGTGGCAAGCCTCGGAGAGTAAATAATAGGCTATGAAAAAATTTCTAACCTGCCGTTTGTAATCGCCATAAAACTCTTTCACCCTCACATTAATGCACAAAAGTACACAAACAACTCGAATGACTGAGCGAAGACCCACACAGGGCTGCCGTGCCAATTATTATTATTACATACTGTAATGTGCATAAATATGTAAGGTACAAAGTGATTGCGAAATTTTCTGTCGAAAGTGTTAATTTGATAATTTTCTCTGCCGTCTCGCCCCGCTGTCTCTTTGCATACCGTGTGTTGTGCCATCGATTGAACGTGTTACATGTCTGTGCGAATATATCGTATTTGCATTTCAACACCATAAACCCGAGTACACATATGCACTAATTTAATAATAAACTCGTATGCCGTCCCGGCTCGCATCACCTACTCTCTGCCCATTTGTGGCGTTTCTATATTAAATTCACACATTAAAACGAAATCGTACAAATGCAGTGCCCACTGTGCCTGCACCACCTCTGACAGTTTTGAATTTCCTTCAATCTGCGCTCGCCTTTATCACCTCGCCCCATACCCTCCTCGCACCTTCAACGTACAAATGCACAGCAAGCCGCCACCCACTCTTCGCACTTCGCACATTATCGCCTGCGATTTCACTTGACACTGCATGCAGTGCGCGCAAAAATAACAACAAAAAGCCCCATCAACCATAATTTCTTGTTTTTAATTTCATATCCAGCCAACGTGCATTTTGCGCCCGCACATACAAATGAAAACTGCCGCACACACACACACACACACGCACGCACGGCGCACTGGTGATATGTGTTTTCCGTATTAATTTTTGCGCGCGTCTGTGCATTTCGCTGTGTTGCTTTTCATATTTTCATTTTGAAGAATGCATTTAATTTGTTTGTGTTTACATTAGAGCAGCGTCAACGCAACAACAACAACAACAAAAGCAGCAATGAAAGGCAGCCGTTTTTATTTTGCAAAAAAGAATAAGCGCTCACCTATCCGCGTACATACATATTTATACTTATGTAAGTATGTACATGTGTCACTATGTACGAATGTTTGTTTGCATATTTACATATTTAAACCCCGTAGGCCAGAGACCGCCAGACCGGTGGGGACACACACGCACACGTCTCACCACCAGCCGTCTTTTCATTAATATCGTAAAAGCGGTTGGTAACGTTAACGCTCATGTATTGGTTACACATACGTAGCTCGCCGATACGGATAGACATTGACTGCGCCAACAGCCATCCGCAGCCAGCCGACCGACACGGCCCTAGACACAGGCCCAACCGCAATATCGCCCAGCTCCAGCTCCAGCTCCACTCCAGCCAATCGCTCCCCAGCCAGTTAGCCAGTTAGCCGCTCAGCCAGCAGGATTGAGCGCGGCGCACACGACGCGTCGTGGCTTTTGCTTTGGCTTTGCGCGCACTCATAGCGGAACATTTGCTGTTCGATGTTTGGTGTTATAGTGTTTGTTGTTGTTGTTGTTGTTCATGTTGCTGTTGTTGTTCATGTTGTTGTTATTATTATTATTGGTGTTATAGTTGCTTTTTTTTGTTGTGGTTTCCATGAGGCCGTCAGTGGGGCAACGGAGTCGGAATTTAAATGCGGAATTTTATGTGTTTGCACACGGTCACAGTCGATAAAAAATTGCACTCAACATTATGTGCTGGTGACGTACACCCGACCGACCGAGCGACCATACGTGCGAGCGTTGCATTCTGTGTTGTTCTTATTTATTATTACTACTATTTTTTTTCTTTTGCTTTTGTTTTTGTTTTTTGCAACACGCCGATGGTACATTAATCGAAAGCGTGCGCTTGCCGCCGCACACTTGAGTTAAGTTCCTGTGGGTCGCATATAAATTGAACCCAAACGGGGAAATTAAGTTTGGTAGGTTCGCTTGGCCATTGTGCAGAGGTCGATGACTGGCCTCTTGGTGTGCGGATTCGGGTTTTGAAAAAAGTTTCTCTATACTCAAATTCAAATATGAATTCATAATGAATAGGTTTAGAAGATTTCAAAGAGATTGGCCTCATTTTAATTAGCATTGCATTCCTGATAAATTATATGAGTATGGACAGTGTTGAACCCGAACTACCAAATAGTATGTTCAGAGGATAGTTTTATCTCTAAATTTGAATTCGAAGCTGGTTGTTTCGGTTTTCGAAGTAAATTATATTCAAAACTTCATTAGAAATAAACTAAAACTCAGTCATTGTATGACAGGGGTACATTTCATGCATTTAAATCCAATTAAAGTCCCTAGATTTGAAATCCAATCTTGCTGTAGGCAGTTCTCCCTTTTTTTGGTATTAAGTTTACTCTCGTTCGTGCTAACTTCATAGCTGGAAAGAATCGTTTTCGTTGTAACCGGTTCATTCAATAAAGTCCAGCTCAAGTCTCTTGATTGCTAATGAAATTTTTCTGTAGGCTGTTCCCTTCTTTTTTTTTTTGGGACAAATGCAGTAGATATAGCGAACCCTCATGAAAAAAAAACCGAACATTGGACCATATAGAGCTTATTTTTGTGAATCTAACAAATTAAAAATTTTGCCTGGGAAACGCCTGCAAAAGGCGTGGCTGGGGTCAAAGTTCAAAGTTTTTATCAAAAAAACTCAATTAATCTTCAACTGATTTACACGATATTGGTATCAATCGAAAGGTCTTTCGTTACCTTTCATACCTTTCTATTAATGTACAACATTACATACGTAGTATGTATTAATAAAAATATTTTTTGATAAAAACGTTGAACTTTGACCCCGAGCCATGCCTTTTATGGGCGTTTCCCAGGCAAAATTTTTAGTTTGTTAGATTCAGGAGCCAACCCTCTATATAAAAGCATACTCATTTGTTTTTTTTCGCGAGGGTTCGCTATACTGCATTTATGCCTTTTTTTATTTGAAATTTACTTTTGGTCGAACTGACTTCAAACTAGGAAAGAATTATTTCATTTAGATTATTTACATGGAATTCATTGATTTTCGTTTGTGGAAAAAGTTACGAAAAATTTTGAAAATTACTTAAATTACTGTTTCTTCGGACTAACTTTAATAGATCTATTAGTGATCGGTAAAGGACGGTTAAGTTCAGAGGGCCTTGTCCTAATGTAGCATGTATGACCTTTTATATAGTATAGGCTTGAGGATAGAAGGTTCATAAACTCATCTGAAGTACCTCCACTGAATTCGGAAGCGTGCGGCATATCTTACAGGTGACAGTAGAGTATCCAACTTTATAGTTTCTTTTGGTGTCATTATGTTAATGTGGAATGTCTGAGACTTTTAATATCACAAACCTGTGATGCTTCAGAGCACAACATATTACCATCAAAACTTAGTAATTAGGGTATAACCACATCCTTATCATCATATATGTAGTAGAAATTCAAAGTTAGGCCAGTTTCTTTGTAACAGTTTCCCTATAGGAAACCCACTTTTCACAACACCAATTGCGTCTTACCAAAATCAAATCAACACTCTACTGCAAATATGTTTTTGCTCAAAGACTACACATTAGTTATATATTAATTACGTTCAAAATATGATTTCTTTTAAATCTTATAAAATGAAATTATGAATATCCATTCGCACATGTTGATGCTTTGCACGCATTCACATTTGAAAATTGAATTTTTCCCCATTTTGACATGACAACTTAATGGATTTTAATCTGTCACAGAGTTCAGTGACGGCAACTTGACGTTATTGTGGCAGCACTGTGGGCAACTACAATGCGCGTACCAGACGTTGTACAGGGAGACGCTGGGCAGGCGCTCTGTACAGTGGTGCAGTGAGGAAAATCACTCACTCGCCGCTTTGCAGACGAACGGAAACATATTTACGCATCCAACACTAGTTGCGAGCGTCAAACGTATGGCGGCTGAAAGATGTGGCTGACTGGTTGACTGGCTGGCGGGCGCACATTTTGCGTTGATTGATTATGAGCGCCAGAATTCACGGGAAATATTTACAAAAATAACAAATATTATGAGGACAGGCGGAAAATGAGTTTTTAGTTAAATTTTCAACAACAACAAAAAATAGCATCTTCTAATATACAAGAAACAAAATAAAAAATCAATTGTATTTTAAATGGATAATGATGCATTTGGTATGATTTAAATATGTCAAAATAAAGTATGAAAGGAAAGAAGAAAGAGACAACGATTACTAAGTAAGAAAACTACACAAAACTTCAAAAGGTAGATAACTTAAAAACAGACAAATTTAGGCAACGTAAATTTGTATTAAGATGTCAATAGGGTTTGATAAAAGTTATGCTTTTTTTAATATTTTTAATATCGTTGATTCCACTAATTGTATAAGGTCTGGAAATATTAAAACTTAACTAATATTTTGACAAACAATTCACAAGCAACTAAGGCCATAAAAAATCGTTTAAACTACCTAATAAATATATAACATTATCCTAAGTCTGCACTGCAAGTCAGAGAGCCGTGGATTCAAAATAGAAATAATCGAACAGCAAACGAAAACAACTGTTTTTTCAATCGGAGTTCTCATACGACTACATCGATTAATACTCCTTCTGAGTATTCTGTTCTGCTTCAAACTATTATTTATCGTATAGTACATACAAATAAATACAAAACAAACTCACCTCTTTTTTGCATAAACGAGAACAAGTCATCCAGAAATTCTTTACGCTTTGGGTCATCGTTGATTTCATAAAGCTGCAAAGAATAATTCATGCCAAATTAGTGAATGCAAACATTTCCGTTCTCCCTTTTGAACCCCACAAAGCCAACTAAGTACAATGACAAAGGTAAAAACAACAACGACAACAACAACTACAGCATCTTGACCCCAAATGTCAAAATTAGCACATTATCACACAATGCAAACGGCACATTTTCCTACCTATTATCAACAACAACAATCGAATATAGGCAACAACCCAATTGCAAACGATATGAGCTCATTATCAGGAGGGTCTGTAACAGCATCAACAACAACAACAACAACAACAGCAACAACCACTTTGAAATTCACGCCTTTGTTCGTTTCCCCTAATCGTCGTCGTTTGTTACCTTCATTTTTTGTTTCGGTGGCAAAGCATCTTTGGTGTAAGCATGTGCCACCACAAAGCAGATTTCCGATATCTAACACACACAACAAATCAGGAGCACCGAACTCAATGAGCGTAAAAAAGGCCACTGCACATCCCCGCAAGCAGCAGCAGCAGCGAAATCAAACGATCCGACTCGGTGATTTTTATCGCGCCGGTGGTGAGTGCTACTGTTGCCCCTACATTGGGCAGTTATAGCGGTGCTGTTTTCATTTTGGGCGTTTTGTTGTCAATGCCATTGTAAGCATTATTGTTGTTAGTGGTGTTGTCGTATGGGTGACAACATTGCACACCTAAGTATTTGGGGTTGTCAGAAGTGAAAAGGTGTGGACAAACAAAGCAATGTTGATTGCGGCGCTTATTGTGGTGAATTCATTGGCGATTAGGACAGCAAAGGGGCGCTTTCTCTCGGTCGATGCTACTGTAAACGTAGCGTGCATGACATTGCAGGGACAGATAATCGCATTCGCCTAAATGATTTACACAATTATAACCAGTGGATAACGACATAATTATGATCGAGGTGAGATAATGCGAAGAGTTGGTGAGCATTTCTTAATAATTATATAATATCTATTCCATTTAGATAGTAATATTATTTTATGAGCGATACGGCTAAAAGCTCTGGCATTAAAGGAATACATAAAAAATATAAATTAATTTTATGAGCGAGTTTATTTGTATTCATGGAGTTGTTTTTTCATTGGCACTACTGTTTTTACAGCAATAAATATGGCAACACCTACTTTTGACAGGTTCGGCCGTTTTGCTTTCGACACTTAAATTTCAAAGAAAAGCGATACAGCAATTTTAAAAATTGGACCCCTTCTACGAAGAAGTGAGACTCTCCTTTTGTGAAATTTGCATCACTCCACACTCTCAACCTTCCACTAACCTACTTTAAGGATGACACTGGATGCACATAACCCAAAATATACTAAAACCTATGTATGCATTGCAAATATATTAAATATTAGTTGCTTTCCAAAAAAGTTTGGTCGGAATATAAAACTGGCTTGCATTTGTAGTCTGAAACCCCCAATAACAATTCAATGTGTGTCTTAAAAAACAATGCTGGAACTGGACAGTTTGTTGTGCTCAGTGCTCAAAACATTTAAATTTGTTTGTTAACTTAGTTTCATTTATAGTTGAGAGTTTATTTTATTTGTATGGCTCACAAAGTAACGTAGCAAGAAATTAACCTGAAAAATTCACCAAACAAATTATTCTACTCTGCATCATCTCTAACAATTTCGATGCGTATATATTTTATACGCATTTTAGTTGAAAAACAAAATTACAATGGCGAGTACTACAAACTAGCAAAAGTATCGAACACACTTTCGAACACATATTTCATACAAATCATAGCAATTCATCAGAAACATTTAAGCATCAACTCAAGGCCGACTGAATCACTTTCCCGACGGCAAAATAATCGCACGTTCTACAAATACTTGCAACACAAACACAAATTATTTAATCACACACACACACATTCTCACAGTTCATTTTTGCAATTACCTCCTGAATTTGATCCTCAGTAATCAGCATTTTTGCCTTGAAAGAATTCAATCTTTCAAACTTTGTCTCCAAAAAATTTTCAGGCTTTTCAGTGGTTTTCGTAGAAGTTTTTAAAGTCGACTTTTCCCTTGATTTCTCAGAAGCTCTCTCGGTCAGTTTCTCAATAATTTTCTCAAAAGTTGTTTCAGTCGATGTCTCAGTTGGTTTCTCAGTCGGTGTCTCACTCTTTTTCTTAGTAGTAGTTGTCTCAGCAGCTTTCTCGAGCAGTTTCTCAATAATTTTCTCAAAAGTAGTTTCACACGGTATCTCAGTTGAATTCTCAAAAGTTGTCTAAATTCAATATTTTTACACAATCAACACCAAATTTTTAATTAAATTTTCAACACTTTATTTTCATTCTTTGTTAAATTCAGAAAGAGTTAACGAATTCTTTCAGCGAAGAAGTTTAATTTCTCTACAAATTCACTGCACATTTACATCGCTGCCCACAATGGGTGTGTTCCGAGAAACCGCGTTATTGATTGAGCTGCTCGATTTCCGCTTCCGCAGCAGAGAATCAAGAAAATTATGCCAGCGATGCTGCGATATCAAAGGTCCTCAATCAACTAAAAACATCCGGAGATGCACACTATAAATTACAAATGACGCATGGGCCGAGATACACACACACGCTCACCCCGAAACACGCACACACACTCGGGCACGCAGGCAAGCGGCACGTTGACATTTCTGGAATATGACCTGATAATGCGTTTGTGCAATAAAAATGAAGGAAGGCCCGAAACCAAAGCGACCGACATCAACCCCTGCACGCAAACCTGTTTGCATCACACAAAAGAGGTTGTGGCACGGTTCCGAATGCCTGCGCGCGTTTGTGCGGCGATACACTGAGAGCACAATAAAACGATAGCACACCATAGACCAATCATAATTGCTGTTAGATACCAACACTCACACGCACTCACACAGACACAGTCACAGTCGCATCGGTAGTTGCTCATTCCGCTTTATTAACTGTCCATATTTAATCTGCATTTCCATAGACTTTAGCCGACAGTTTGCTACCTAAATACAAATCGAATATGCCTCAGGCTCGAGACAGGGATGCATGCAGAACGACGGACGAAGGACGACCGAACAGTGATTAAGAAGCGGTCGATAGTTGTTGCTAGATAGTTATTTACGTTTTTACGATTCGTTTCTTGGAAGGAGCAATCAAATTGACCAAAACGCCATAGAACAACGCTAAGGACGACAAATAGGCATGGGCGACGACCAAAGGACCGAGAAGCTCAGCTCGAGATTAATTTATTGCGGATAGCCGACGACGAGAGAGCAGCACACAGACTTCTGTACAATATGCCAAGGAAATATCAATTTCAATTGCAACTACGCGTAGGTAGCGCTGCCGCAAAGCCGAATTGCATCGAGCGGTCCCGACTGCGCGGCATATGGCAGCATGCATGAAGTAGGTTCGAGTATTATCTCTGATTTCACAGTTTACTGTTTTTGGGAAATTTTTAATTCATGCTGCTAGCATTGTTTTTATTTCCAAAAATAGTACGAGCAGCGGTGGTGATTGTCTACTTTCGGAAAATATGCTGACCAGACACAAGTCTCTGACAAATGGCCGAGAGCAGCGCCCGTCGCAGACTGTTGAATGGCTTTAAATGCCCGAATGCTCATCGACTTTATGTCTGCATGATCGGATTTCAATTGACAAATCTCACTTGGGAGACAAGCTGTAAAAATATGCCCACTATTTATAGAAATGAATTAAAAGTGGAACTAAGAGAATCCAAGTCGATAAAAATTTATGGACGAAAGATAATGAGTAGCGGCAAGACGATAATGTTAAAATCTTCGAAAAATCTTCGAAAAACACTTTTTCCCCTGTTATTTCAGTTATGAGCACATATCTCGTAAACCAACCATCCGACTAACACAAGTGGGCCGTCGTTCAGAAAACAATTAACTAACCTTTCCAACGATATATCGATTGTCCAAATATGTCAGGTATGCAAAACATAAATGTTTTGGATCTTAGTCTGTAGATTCATACATCTAAATTTTGTCTATTTCAAAGTTCTGAAAGTTCAAAATAGAAAATTTAGTTAAAAGGAGAACATTTTTCTCTTTCATTTGATATCCATATCTTCATCATTGCACAACCGCAAATATTTAAAAAAATATTTAAAATGTGTATGTCTTTAAAATTTTAAAGTCCTTTAAAAAGGTTTTTGGGTCAGAAAATGAAAAACTGACTATGCCAGGATATGATAAATTATCTAGTTTCACGTCTATATCAACATTTGGATGGGTCTCGGATAAATTAAAAAATTTTTTCGCACGGTGTAATAAATGAAAAGTTGGTGTTTTCACTCCGTGCATCATAACTTTGTCATTTTTCTTTCAATTCTATTGATGTTAGTCTTAATATTTGCTCAAATAATATATCTTTCATCTTAGATTTTAAAACCAGAGGAGATCATTTATTTTATCTATAAAAAAAACGATTCGAAAATGTATAATTTTTGAAAATGGTTAACAAATTCACTTTTTCACAACTTTCATCGTCAGTAACTTCCCCAAATCTCATCTGATTTGGACAATCGATATATCGTTGGAAAGGTTGTGTTCAGCAGCTGAAGATTAGTCTAAAAAATACTTTTATTTTTAGGAGCATTTTTCGTGTCCAGTAGTGTTAGTAAAGAGATAAATATCTGTTGACATAAATATTTTCATATTTTGCATGTTATGTACACATTTTAATAAATTTTATTCAGTAGACTGAGGTTCTAAACGAGGCATTATTCATATTTGCTTCGATTTGAAATTAAAATCAAACAAAAAAATGTGTATAAATATTTTCGAATTATATGAGGTAGCGTCCGCCCTAAAATCTTTGTATAAAAAGTATACATAAGTAGCGACATGACAATTATGTTAAATATTAATCTGTTTATATAAAGATTTACATATTTTGCATGTTTTATACATTTTTTAGTAAATTTTATTCAGTAAACTGATGTTGAAAACGATTCACTATTCATATTTGTTTTGGTTTGAAAAAAATTTATTTTTTTAATTTTAACAAACTTTCAGTAAATTCAGTAAACTGAGGTTGAAAACAAATAATTATACATATTTGTTTTGGTTTGAAAAAAAACAAGTTTCGTTTTTTAATTTTAACAAATTTTTTTATAATTATTTTCGAAATATATAAGGCAGCAAGGTCCGCCCTAAAACTAATCTACAATTAAATTCAATTGTTTAAAGCACTTCATAATCAAAGCACATAAGTGACATTGATTAATGAGTATACAGAAATTTATGAAAAATTGCCGCCCAACGTACTGTCGCTCTCGCTCTCATACATAAAACGCGCTCACTCAATCGCGCGCTCGATCAGCTAAACCCCATTGAACGTAGCCATAAATGTCATATTTTCCATAAAATGCGAATATGTGTCTACGGTGCGTGTATATAATATTTTTATTTCGATTTTGCTATAAGCGCACGTAGACCCACTGAGGCGTAATTGCGGCGGTTCATATGAAATGTGTGTAAGTGTGTTCACCGAGTAGCAAAGCAATCGAAGAAGAGAAAAATGGTGGCAAATATGGCGCACACACACATAAGTGAATTTAGTCTGCGAAACAGCCCGCCCGCCAGCCAGTCAGGCAGACAGCTATGATGCACACACACACACACACACATACAAATTGTTGAAAGAAAGGCAGCGAGATGCGCGAGACAGGAAATGCCATCATTAATTAATTTAAAAATAGTTTGATTGATAAGTTATTTGTTTTTAATACGTACACATTCCCCAAACACTCAGTTGCCACAACCCATAGCAGCAGAATTGGAAGTATGTAATTCAATTTGCTCACCATTTATTTTTGATATATATTTTTTAATTCACTGTTTCTCAATATTTAACGCAGATTTTTTCAATTATGTGTTTGGGGCGAGAAAACTGGTTGGCACGTTCGATTCGATTTATTGTATTTATTTTATATAGCACACATATTTTTTTAAATGCTATACTAAAGTCTACTTTATTGTTGGTATGCATACTTATATACAGTGTTTCACAAAAGTAATCAGAAGAAAAAACAAGAGTCATTTTGTAGTTTCTCTCTTGCTCCCAAGAAATCTTAACGTACAACAAGCATTTCTATATTTTTATAAGTCATAGTTACCAATTATCAGTGTTAAGTGTTTTATTTTTAAGTAGAGTTTAAATTTTCTCTACGAGTAATTGCGACAGAAAGAAGAAAGTGCATGCGTCTCGCAGAATGATGACTCTAAATATGATGAACCAGTTGTTCAGATTCCCATAAATATTCTGGATTTTTTCTCAGTATTCGGCATGTAACAAAAAGATATCAGACATCAGATCAGACGAGACATCAAATCTTTCAGCAAAGCAGATCCAATTAGATGTACCAGGTTTTTTATCTTTGAATCGTTCTACTTTTATCAGACAGCTTGTTGATACTGTGGCTAAGATCAAACTTAACTTTGCTCTTCTTTATGGACTTGGAAGTATATTTAATTTTAAAGTCTTTCTTCTATCAAACAGCAATACGGGAACATTACTCAGCTCTAAGTCCAACTCATTGTCTTTAATCGACTCAAAATTCCATCTTTGTGTTGTAATTCAATCACATAACTCATTGGACTGTTGCTGCGCTTCAAAATTCTTTCGGAAATGTAAGAAAACGAATTCTAGAGATGGACCTCCAACTTTTTAAAACGCACTTTAACGACACAGAACTGGTCCAATCTTGTACATATTAACCTTGAAGAGCTTTCGCCGTATCCATTATAGAGTCCATACTCTTTGGATGACACCTCTCGTCCAGTAATATTTGCAGAAGCCGCGGAAATCAGAGGGCCTCAAGGATCGAAGTATCAAATATGCTTCATTAGGAAGTTGAATTGGTTCACGAGCTGATAAAGGAATATTACTTTTTGACAGCGCTTCACAGATGTAAATAGTTTACTATAAGTCAATTAGACATTCAAGAAAGAAAGTCCATTGTGTATAACCTACTCAATTTCTTTAAAATCGAACGACTAAGGTTTGCGCACGATGAAATTAGTGCATACGTTTTTAATCATACTGTTCTATTAGTTCAAATTTAAAATTTTTTTCTTATAGAAATAGTTTTGTTAAACATGTCCAAGCTCTCAGGTCGAGTTTTGAGATCATTCGATAGTTTTTGCCTTCAAAATGAGCAGCGAAATAGAAGTGTGTGAAAAAGTTATTAGACTGCGCAATGAAAATCCAAGTTTGAGTTTCAAAGCAAGTGCTCAAAAAGCACGGATTTCACGAAATACCGTTTTATCTGTTATTAAAGTATACAATGAACGTCTGACTATTAGTAGAAAACAAAGAAGTGGCAAAAAAAGGGACTAAGTAACCCTGCTATGGGCAAGAAGGTGATAGCAATTTTAAGAAAAAATCCAAATGCTTCAGGCACAAAAGTGGCTGAAAAACTAGGATGCTCTGAAAATTTTGTTAGAAAAGTTCAGAAGAAGGAAGGGCTGAAGTTATACAAGGTCCAAAAAGTTTTAGACAGAAAATCGAAGAAGAACTGCGAGGCAAAAGAGCGAGCCAAAATATTGTACCGTGATTTCATACGGAATTTTGATTGCTGCATTATGGACGATGAAACCTAAGTACTGGGTGACTTTTCACAGCTTCCAGGTGTGGATTTTTATGTTGTAACATAAATCATAGAGGAAATGTACGGGAGGAGTATAAGACTCATAAGAAGTCTAAATTCCCTAAGAAGTTCTTGGTGTGGCAGGAAATCTGTAGCTGTGGTATAGGAAGCAGTTCATTTGTAACAACTGGGACAATCAACACCGATATATGTATCCAGGAGTATCTGCAAAAAAACGTTTGCCATTCACAAAGCAGCACGCAGTTTCTACCATCTTTTGGCCTGATGTGGCTGCGTGCCATACAGTAAAGCAGCAGTTAACTGACACTAAAAGAATAATGCAACACTTGTACCCAGATATGCGAATCCACTTAACTGCCAAGAGCTCAGACCAGTAGAAAGATATTGAGCTCTGGTAAAAACGACCATACAAGGCACAAAACAGGTTGCTGACCCCATTACTAGTTTTTCCAAAAAGTAGCTGCCATCAAGTAAAAAAATTTCTGAAAACCCTATAAAAAGCTCAATGCGAGGCATTTCGGAAAAAATCGAAATTTTGGTCAAAACTGAATTTAAAAAAATAGTTTGTTGATGAATCAAAACATGAATAAAATTTCTGTTAATATCACGTTGTTTTCATTTTAATATGTTAACTAGTTCAGAAGTAATTTGAATTTATTTGTGCACTGATTTCATCGTGCGCAAACCTTACTTAAGAGCAATAACATAAATGTATAATTTATTTATGGTTCCCTAGTTAAGTCGCCGTATTCTCCGTCGAAAGTTCAAGCAAGAAGAATATACATGAACCTAGGGGCTCTATAAAAAAATTAATAGTCTGGGTTAGTGCAATTTAATGTCCACATTTTGGGTTGTACTACTCCCCGTTATGATTTCTCAATTTAATTTCGAAGTTTCTGGAATTTCTAACAAAAATGTTTTGCATTAAAATCTTACATCTTGAATATTGGGTTGAATTTTAAACATATTTAATTAGATTTTTAAATATTAAATTTCTTAAATTATTCAAAATATTTAAGTTCCTATTTTCAAGTTGGAATTCCATATACATACTTTTGTAAGGCACTGTACGTGTGCCTAAGCAGCAATGCAGCCACACTTTTTTTTGTTTGTTTGTCCAATAACGATGTCGAAAAGGGAAACCATGAACAAGGATTGAGGAAAATATTTCTCACTTTACATTGAAGAAAAATCTAAACTAATTTTGCATAAATCTCGCTCATAACTAATTGGTTGCAGCGACCACCCATGGCGCTGCCTGATGGCATGTGTGCAGCATACGGTGCACATGAGTCGGCGCGCCGAACCGATGCCGAGTTCACATAAACGTAATGTAAATGCAAATGTATTATGTATTGGCACATCGTGTCCTAGCAATTAGCGGAATATGTGTAAATCTACGACTGCAGGGAGCGAGTAATTGATGATGAATGTACCATTACAAAGAAGAAAAGTGTTGAAGCGATGAGTTTTCAACACGCAGAAAAGGACTTGGACCAAATAAATAAAAGTTCATGAACAAGTTCATTTCTCTATCTGCCAGTTTCGATACCATGGCAACCTGATCGCTGAGCCAAGAAATCATCACGCAGCCAATTGGGATGTTCTTCTCTCTTCACTCATGAAACTTGTGTATTATGAAAAGCAATAGTCACGCAGTGGGTTCATCTTTGTCGCTAATAATATGTTGGGTGCTACTTTGAAAAAATCTCCTGTCATGCCAGCGCGCCGACGCCTGAGCGGATTAAACGAAAGGTCAATGTTAAGGATTCATTTGCTTGCGCCTTCGTACCTGCTGCCGAGGCATTGATAGTCAAATTCGGCCACCAACACCGACCTGCGTAATCCAATCTTAATTCCGCACGAGCACAACACAATAGACGCTTTCTTCTTGCCACAATTTCGCCAACCCTTGCGAACAGCAAAAATCCTTAATTTTATTTGGCATACAAAACAAGCGCACAGACTGAAACTTTGTGCGGTGCGTAACGAATTTTTGGTTTATGGCAAATAAAATATTCCGCAGCAAGTGAGCTCAATGGCGCCGCAATTACGGACAAGTGGACAACGGCCAGTACAGCCCAGACTCGGCTAATTTATAGGATTTTAATGTCGGAAATCTGTTGAAGTTCTCACAGGTTCAATTAAATTGCGCACATGAAAAGGACAATAAAATGCGAAGGACGGCTGCAAGCTGGAAAGCGGCTGTGTGGGTGGAACGCTGAATGGTGCGGCATTTCACGCAGCCAATGATGAAGTGGCTTACAGCTGCTGCATCAATTGCTTAATTAAGTGCTGCACACTCACCAACACTAACTTGCACTCGAACACACAACAATCAGCCATGCATAGACAAATAGACGAATGTGTGCGGAGCAGTGGCGGACAGCATGAAGTGTGTCCACATTATTTGGGTGATTAATAGGCGCTCATCTATAGCAAACTTAATTGAGTGTAGGCATAGGCAATGTGCCGCCGTCCAGTAACGGATAATTTTCCGCAACAATTCACTAAACGTTTGTGTAAGCGCTCACAAGAATTGTCGAGAAATGCGCCGGCAGACTGCAATTTCTGATGCTGAATGTGTAATGAAGCGATTTTCCACGGAGTAGCAGTAAAACCTGAATTTGTTCTCACAATTCTTTTGGGTTTAATTTCGACTGCATTACTCGCATGAAGTTGGCCACAAAGTCTAGTAAAACAACTATTAATCGCTGTAAAGGAAACACTAAAAATTGAACATCTTCAAACTGAATAACCCGACCGAAGCGATAAACCACCCATGGCGCATATCCTGTATGCAGCATCCTTCCGCACAAGCAGTTCAAACACTCGAATCGTCAGAGGTCAGCTGGAGTGTAAGATTGCTAACTTCTTAACGGACACTTGAGGGAAAGAGAAACCAGTTTCCGTCAAGAGAGAACATCTGCAGTGCAAGTTTGGTTCACTTTGGGGTTGAAAAGAAATAAAACAGGAAGAATCTTTTTAAGGCTCAGTTGAAAACCCGCGAATTGATCTAACAAGAGCGAAGTTCTAACCCATTGTGGTTCGAAAAGTATATACAAAAATATATTTCATATGGTTGGGACCCAAAGAGGGATCACTGATTCTTAAGATTGTTCCTAATTTTTGAAGCTTTGAATAGTTTCAAATTCAAACTCGATTATAATTCACTCACCTGTCTGACTTGTTTGTATTGTTCTTCAAAACTCCAGCCATTGTTTTGTTGTGATGAATTGGAAGCCTCACTAGATGTGGAAGAATTCGAAGCAGGATTTACTGTAAAATGGTAAAAAAAAAATAAGGAAACACACTTTTAAAATTTGAAGGCACATAACGGTAGTTATTAAGTTCATTAGTGCCATTTTTAAATCTGCAGCTAAAAATGGACAGACAGATAAACAACAACGGCGAAAATAATAACAAGCAGCACTAAACTGGCAACACTGGGCATTGTTTGCACATATTGACAAACAACAACAACATCATTTGGTTACAAAGTAACAACAACAACACCAGTTTTAAACAAATTATTTCGATATTTTTTTTACTTTTTATGCGACCAAAAGCCAAAAAAGGTTCAATAGCACTTTGTAGTGTTGCTGCTGCTGCTTTTGTTGTTGTTGTTTTGTGCATGCGAGTTTCGTCAATTAACAAATCGGTTAGCCGAAGACGGCCACTGACGTACGAGCCACCGCAACACACACGCATACACACACACACGTGAAAAGGGCAACAAAAATTTGCTACATTCCAGCAGCTCGCGCGCTCGTCGCTCATTGTTTGCCGAATACGCCATGCCGAGCCATTCAATTCACCATTCGTCGCACACTCGACGCCTGCCACATGCCATTCTGTCACTCTGCCACTTTGCCACTTACCGTCTTTTGTGCTCGGCGCTGTTGGAGATGCGAACGAGAAGCTACCGCCGCTGTTGCTTGTAGCGAGCGCACCACTGCCTCCACCTCCGCCACCTCCTACTCCTCCCCCACCGCCGCTACCGCCATTCGTCAGCACTGACGCTACGCCACTCGTTGCATTTGTGGAATTCTGTGTGTTCGGGTTGCCGTTGGCCATGCCCGCTGAGCCGCCACCACCCGTCTGTGTCGACAAGCTCTGCGCGGTGTGGCCGAAGGATGCCATCGTGGTGGGCGGCAATGTGAATGCGGTGTTGATGGGCGTAGGCAGGAGATTCGGTGCGAAAGCTGACGCATGTGTATTGTAGTCCTGTTCCTGCGAAGAGAATCGAGACAGAAAAGGCAACACGCCAATTTTAGCAGCTGACCAAAGTTTCCATGCTTTCCCTTGTCGCATAATTGCGACTAACAACATTGACTTACCATGAGTCCCACTTTCATGTCACGCACCTGCATCTTGAGCTTCTCCAGCACGTCGTTGTGCTGCAAACTTGGAATGCCGTGCAGAGCGCCAATGCCCATGAAGCTGCCCAGCGCGTTGAGCGCATGATTCTGCGGGAAGTGATGATGTGGGCTGTAAATAGAACTCAAAATTGAAAGATGCTCGCACTGAAATCCGCCCAGAGTTGTGTGACTTACTTCATTTGCAGATCTGTGTGCCGATCGGGGCTTCGAATGTCCATGCCAACGCCGCCTCCGCCACTGCCGTAGCTCATGTCACCGCCGTTGCTTGCGACGTTCAAGCGTCTGGCACGTATTACGTGATCACCGTCCACCGAGTCGCAATCACGCATTTCATCATCCGTGTGATCGTCGTGTGACTGCAAAGTGCAACAGAGAAACTATGAAAATTTATGTCCGCAATTTGTTGCAACAAGCCAGACGGCGCAAACGCACCGAGTGCCATGCAACGAGCAACAATGCTCGACCCCAGGAAATGTGTAAAAATCGAAAAATCGATCGATGCGATCGATCATCGTGCAAATGCTGTGCGACACATTGCAACCCACTGCGACAATTGCCACAACCAGCGGAGACCAGCGCGCCGCCAATAAAACGCTGTCGCGGCCGCTTGCAACGCGACCAGATTGCGTGCTTCTTCCTAAACCACTTCTTATGTTCGTTCTTGTTCGTATAATTTCCACTCTGCTTTATTCTTAACGCCCCGTAATCGAATTCAAACGTGATTTTTGCATAAATTGCCAACAATTTGCGTTTTGTCGCGCGTCTGCCGGCTTTTCTTGGCGCGCCCAAGTGTGGCGCATTGCTGCGGAGTGCGCCTAGGTTTATGAGTTATGAGCGACATTTCGCGATAGTGCAAAACGCAATGTTTGCAATTTATTCCTGCCGCAAAAGTCGATATTTGCAGGCGTCGCATTGGAAATGACCAGCACAACAATCAGCGAATCATGCTCAAATCATGCGTTGTTAATGGTCGCTTATTTCGCCTTAAATCCTCTCTTTAACAATGGATCACAACACAGCGGATGCGAACTTTGGCCAGACTGGTGAATGAAGAACTTGTGCCAAATTCATTTGCCGTTCATTGAACCCAAACGATTCGGTTGGCAGCCGCAAAGTGCGTTGAGTAGTGTGGCCAACGTTTAGCTGCTGCTGCTTCATTCATCAATGCCCCGCTGGCGCTCATTATGCAAGTCTTAATGCTAGGCAAATGTGTTAAATTGCATTGAATAATATGACCAAAACGATCAATTAAATTCATTCTGACAAGATGGTCAGACCCACTTGTTCTTCTTCTCGCTTACTACAAAATTTTGTAAGTTTAGTAGGAGACGAAAAGGGGTCTAATTAAGTGGCATGCTGTGGCGAATTCTCAACAGGGGGAAGGGTGTTTTAGGAATATGGCATAACTAGTGAATTGCAAGTAACTTCCTGAAGATGTTCTCCCCCTTTTAAAAAAGTCGAATGGAACAGAAAACTTTCAGCACAAAGAAGTCAGGGAGTTAAAGATGAAAGTTGAGTAGTAGGAAAACATTATTCGAAAATATCTCCAAATCGTTCTTGCCGATTCGGAACTCGAAGACAAGAACCTTCTACGGTTCAGAAAAGATAAGATACACACTTTCATATAAGTCCTGTTTTGTAGCACCAAAACTTGACTTGCTCTGCAG
The DNA here is from genome assembly GCA_963668005.1 of Melieria crassipennis. NCBI lineage: Eukaryota > Metazoa > Arthropoda > Insecta > Diptera > Ulidiidae > Melieria > Melieria crassipennis. The sequence continues at coordinate 93,867,165 of OY764963.1, read as the reverse complement.
ATATTATGAGCGAGTGGCACCGAGTCTCTGGTAATTTTGATTGTTTGATGATCTGGATGCTGCGTTAATGTGTCACTAAATGAAGTGACCAACACTCAGAATTGTTTCGATCATCATTTCAGTAGGAAACTTGAGGCACCCTTCTCCTTTCTGGTTTTTAATGGCCATTGATTCCTAACCTTACCTAACCTACTCTCATGAACCATATTCTGGAAGCCAATGAAATACGTGGGTGGTCCGATAAGTACTAAGTCTACAAAAGACACTTGACCCAGCGATGCTCCAACTTCTTTAACCCGTCTGAAAAATACGTTTTCTGGAGGCCTCCGTGGCGGCGATAACCTCCTCATTCGACTCAAATTTCTGCCCGGCGCGCCACGGCGAGTGACTTTTTCAAGTTTGGAAACAGAAAGAAGTCACACGGGGCCAAATCTGGAGAATACCGTGGATGGGACAGCTGTTCGTAGCCTAATGCGACCAATTTACTCTTTTTCCATTTTTCTAAAATCCGCGGACACGTTCGTTTCCACACGCGGTCAAAACAAAACTACAAATCCAATATGGCTGAAATTTTGACAGTAGCCGTCTACGAGGATGTACTACACGATAGTAAATTTCTCTTACGATAGTGGCACCACCGGGCGGTGGGGCTAAGTACTTATCGGACTGCTCACGTATATTTCTGTACACAGCAGACAAGATTGAAAGCGTAACTAATTTCTTTACTTTTTTCCTATTCATAAATTTTGTACATTGTATTACAACAACCAACGAAATACTTGACTACTCTACCAATGCTTTTGTCACACCACTTGAAAGCGAATTTATTTAAATTTTGCAGCCCACGAAAATTCCCCATCCATAGAAATTTATTGCTATTCATTCAATGAAACGCATGACGCAACGCATGATCGCTTGACTATAATTTGCCACATGTTTACAATTTCTTACGAGCATTTAATCAAATTACAATTTATTATTTAATCACACAGCCAGATTTCTGGTATAACGCTTTTATTTATTGCTGCCTTACGTAAGCAGCAGCAATTGCTGCAAGTATTTATTGTTATATTTTCACCTTGTATGCGCCATTTCCACGTTGTTTTTTATATTGTTTTTTAATTAAAACTTGCGAGTATAAACACAACGCAGCTGATTTATGGGCCAAGCCACAACCAAAGCCAATCAAGCACTTAAATCAATTGAATTTATTGTAAGTGAAACTTAAATCATGTGTTTTAATTACCATAACCTCGTATCTACTTATGTCAGGCAACCATATCACACAGCTCGCTCGATCGTCATCGGCGGCTCGATGCGCAGTGGCCGGATTCTGTGCGGCCGCCGCTACGGCTGCTGCTGGCATATGCGCTCGAGTGGACTTTTGGCGTGTAGACAAAAGTATCCAATATGGCACCACCGCCGCAGCCACTTAGCACCGCCGCCCGCCGCCGCGGCCGCTGCGCTTGCACAAATCAAGCCGTGCGCTCTCGAGTGCGGCTGGCGGCGTCGGCATGTGTGCATGCATGAGGTGCAGAGAGGTGCAAATTAAGCGCAACTGTGACTATTGCAAATCGGGAATTTTCAATTTAAATACTATACACAAAAAATCTGCACAAGCCGCACTAACCACCAACAATGGTGGTGTTGGTTATTGCATTTAGAGCCTGCCGTTTGGTGCTGCCGATGCGGCTTGGGGCTGTGCCCGAGTCGGTGCTGGTGCTGGTGCTGGTGCCGATGCCGGTGGCTGTGGTGGTAGCTGGGGTTGGGACAGGCGCTCGCATTGCATGCAGGGATCAAATTTAGGGCTACGTTGGCCGTGACAGCTCGGACGCTGTGCTCTGCGCCTTGTTGAGCAATTCTTTGAATTCTTTGAAGTTGGCGCAATGCCAAATGAGCCGTGAGGTGGGCCATACACGAAACCTTTGGCCATGCAGCCGCAGCGATAAGAGTGCATCAGGTCGCTTGGACGATAGTGTGACGATACGAAAAGCGCTGTGCAACAAAGTCGAAAAACAAAAAACACAGAGAGGAAGAGCGAAAGAAATATTATCGGTTTTCAGAGAACTCTGGCCGCGACACAGCTGATTAGCGGTGCTTGTTGGCGCGGTGTTGACATGCGACGAACACAACAACGACAGCGAAATATAAAGTTGCTGCCACTTACTTAATAAAAAAAAAAACAATATCCGATACCTGCAGTTTTAATTTATTCCTTTAAAGCAGACCTTCGTCCTGACAAGAGAACAATAGCGACCAATATTAAGGAGATATGAATCTAACTTCCTAGTACAGGTAACGCACATAGACAATCTATAACTAAGGGTCCAGCTTTGTATCAAACAATGCTGGGTTTTCACTCTGAGCTTAATTTTAATTCACAGCCATAATTGAATATTTTTTGGGTTCGAAGAATTGCCAGAAGTGTACACTTACAACGTTCAATGACCACAAACTGTCCCATTGTTTCAGATAGTACACTGAAAAAAACTCAAAGTAGGATTCAATAGGAATAAAGGGTCAAGTTTGTAGTGGCGAGATAAAATGGTTTTGTCTGTAGAAGCCAAATTGTATAGCATAAAAAAATATACATATAGCATATTTCATACCATTGCATAGTCTCAAGTCTTCGCTACAACTTTTCCAAAGAATATTTAAAAAATTAAAAACAAAATATTTGAAAAAATTTGTGGTAAATTATTACTATTGGATCCATAGAGTTATCGGCTTCAGACCCGACTTAACTCACAGTGAGCCAATTTTCTTTTGGCGCCTGCTTTCTCTGATAATAAAAAATCCTATAAAAACCCTAAAACTTGCAGAATTGGCAAAAGATAGTAATTAAATAGGTAGGACCCTTCCAAAATAGTCGAAACCAGCGCTTCGATGGTTGCGGGAGCTTGACTTTAGTCTTTTTAGTCCAGTTAATACTTACTCTAGATATTGGAAACCTATTGCTTACAGATAAGTTAATATGTACTCGGATTAGTGGCGGAGGTTGGCAGTTTTTCTTTCACACTTGGAGGTGTATCCAAAGCCTGCCAAGAGTAGACCTGAGCGATTCTTGTAATTCTTATCTACTTCACATAGATAGCGATAGAAATAGATGAACGTTTCACCAGCCCGAGCCAGGATTTGAACCTTAGGCCGCGAGAAGTCGGTGCGCTACTCGCTGGACTATCGAGGACGGCGTTTGAGTAAGTACTCGTAGAACAAGCAATGCTATTCTCTTATCATCTCTTCCTCTCACTGGAATTCAAGAACGAAAATTCAGGAGGAAGAAGAGTTGTAATCTTATTTAAAAATCGTCCACTCCTTTGTCCTCCTCTTATTTCTGTCATTTTTTAAAAGAGTAAGAGGCTTTTCTGACTAAATGCATTAAAAGACGTTAGGCTTCTTTGATGATCTTAGATTATTTCCCTGCAAAATTAAATTTGTGGAGAATGAAGATCTCTAGACGTACCACAATTCTTCCTATTTATGTCTTCCTCTTTTTTCTTATTTTTTCGAAAGAATACGGAACAATGGTCTCTCTGGTAAAGTGCCCTAACGTTACCTAAGGCTAGCCTAGCCTATCCTACAGTGGCGCACACAGGGGTGGGCCAAAAATTGCTGGTACAAAATATGCTTTCAAATGGAATTGAGCTCAAAAGTGGTAAGTAAAACCCCCAAAATGAAAATGAATGAACGCTATCCTACATGAACTTCTGGAGAGATCACTGCAACATTTTTTATTGTGACATGATGTATTAACTAGAAACGCTTATGAAAAATAACACTTACGAAAAATGTACAAACTTTTGAAGAATTTTTTTTTAAGAGCTTCGTCTTGAATGTTTATACTTATCTATTGAATGCAACTTTTATTATGACAAGCAAAAACTCTCAAATGGTGCGAACCACCACACCAGTAATTAGAATAAATCAATTTTGTTATGAACACATTTTCCCCTCCCGCTGCCGCCGTCCATTTGCTTCAATGAAACACACATTTGCCATATTGAAAAATTTATAGTGAAATTTTATCGCGCTCAATTATGTGGGTGCCATTACCGTCAACATTTGCCGCCGTTCCCTCTGCCCGAACGGTCCGACGTTTTATCTAATATGCCTGCAACTTTAGACTTTTATTTCTTGCTGTTTATTTGTTTTTGTTTGTCGTGTGCATTATTTTATTTGTACCTTCTGCCATTCGTAGCAACAACAACCTCAACTATTTCCTTCAAACTAATATTAGTGTAATGTTGTTGTGCTTTGTTATTTGCGTTTTGTGTTTGTTGTTTTCCGGCATATTTTGTCTTGAAATTGTTTTTATTTTTTAGTAAAACCCAAGCAAAAATTGTGAAATTTTTAATTTACATGAAACTTTAATTACCAACATAGCAATTTGAAGCAGGTACTCGCACTCATACGGCACGGCGGCCCAGCAAGCCGCGCGCTTGCCACATGTCGGCCGTGCAACTCACACACACACACACAGCGCACCGTGCGATAAGGCAATCACTTTAATGACTTTCAATATTAATGAAAATTAATTTAAATATTTTTTTTGTGTTTTATAACATGCGCGGTTGACATTTTATCGCTAGACGACGACTGACGTCGTGGTCCGGGCGACTCGTGTACGGCAAGTCGAGTGTTTTGTGCGAAATTAAGCAACACGCTCGCTGGAACAAGCAAATAAATCAACCAAAAACGGCAATATGCCATTTTATAGTCGTACAATTTCTGGTTCAGGCAGTAAAAGATTTGCCATATTACTGCGAATATTTTTCAATTAAAGCCAGCGTTGGCGTTGGATTCGCGGCACTCAGGCGCCAACCAAATAAGTTGGCTAATAACTGCAATATGGCAATAAACGGCAGTCGTTACGAATGAAAAACATTTCAATGCTGTGCATTTGTCAAGTGGGACAAAAGGCATGGCTTCCTCTTCAGCAAAACTGCAACAAACAAAACTGCTTTTCATAGCTCAAATTTTCAACAATTAATGCGACTGCCCAAGCAAGCAGCCAAATTCCACGAACACATAAAACTTTATTTATTTCTCTATTGAATTTACATTGAAAGAGCTGCTGTGACGGCATTTCATTTCCAGAATCCCCTACCTCATAAATTTCAATCGACTCGATCACAGCAATTTACACTTAAACCGGCATTCGAATGGTCATTCCAAGTGCACGCGTACCTACTCAAAATTGTAAAATTGTCCATGCCTTGTGTTGGCACATCTTAGCGGCGAAAGGACAACTGCATCAGCATAGAAAGGAGCATTTAATAAAGCTGACAAACAAAACTATACAACTAGAAAAGAGCAAAACGAACGACCCAACAAATGCTGCAAAAACAAAAATCTTAAACCAAAAATGCAGTGGAAAATTTTGCTGCCGCTTATACATAGTCACAGCAATTTGTTTGTTCGCATTGCTAGTCGCACAAATTGCACAGCGTTGCGTTTCGCATTATTTTGATTTGTTTGCCTGACTGTTTTTATGATTCCCCTTCGATCTTTCCATATCCTCATTTGCCTATGTGTGCGATTCGGCTGTTTTTCTTGGCTTTGATTGAGTCGCATTGTCTTTGCTTGTTTGTTGTTTGTCAAACGTCTGTGGCATTTGCTTCTGAAACAGCCAGTCAGCCAGCCAACCATTCGTCCCTACGACAATCCATGCGACCAAAATACTTGCCAGCCAATCGCTTTTGTGCGGCAGCGCGTTGCAGTTAGCGCGCAAAGCCGCTTAGCCACGCAGGCGCAGCATGCAAACAGGATCTTCGTATTATGCAGCAAGGATAGATTATATCCACTGTACATCGTTCGTTCACAGTTCCACGAACTGCTGACTGTAATAGCAGCGACTACAACAACGACTAACAGCCCAATATTAATTGTGTGTTTTTCCCCCGCTTTTCTCTCGGCCTGAGCGCCCAAGTGCCAGCACTTGAGCAGTCCTCAGGCCAGACCATATTGTCCTTGCGGCTTAGGGCTGTCCGTACGCTTTGGACAACAGATTTTCTTTGATTTTCTTTCAACATATCAAATGTGTACAACCTATCAGTCGGTCGTAAATTTTTTCCTTAAATCCAATATTCATATGCTTCAGAAATATTTTATTTCACATAAAATCTTTAAGAAATTAAAATTCATTTTATGTGCATTTTATATGTTTTCGGATATTTTAAAACAGCCTAACATAAACTGAAGAATATTGACTGACACTTTGTCAAAAGTGCTCCCTAAGGATAAAAATTAGTAGAAAGAATCAAATAGTTCCACGTAATCATTTTCAGATATCCGAATCGACAAGGAACTACAATGCAGACAAATTAGACATACAGTCGTGTCTGGGTATAGTGAACTCCCTATATAGTGAAAACCTCGATATAGTGAACACCCAAATTTTGGCATCGAGCCTCTAAATAGGGAAACACATTTTCAATAATAATAATTGACTGGCACGACAGCCCGCTTACGCGAGACTAAGGCCTAGCTTCCCGCAACCACCCGTGTTGTGCGTGTGAATTTGTACGCGGGTGGAAGGGACCTACAGTTTTATGCCGGTTCCGAACGGCAGGTTGGGAGCTCTTCCATAAGCAATTTTTACTCTCAGAGGTTTGCCATTTCCAGCTGAGAGGACAGCCACCGAAAGCGAAAACGAGTTTTCCCGTTATTTTTTTAGGTGTTATTACAGACAGTATTTGAACCTGGGTCGCTGCATTCGACTCGCGGTCCAACGCACTAACCAACTGAGCCACGGCGGCTGCACATTTCAAGCAAAACACAAAAAGTGTATTTTGAGCAAATAAAACGCATTTTTGAACAAAAATGTTGACATTGATCTAGTGAACAACCTCAATACAGTGAAAAGGCCTTGCAATAATTAGTTCACTATATCCAGGCACGACTGTATCTTGTAATAGTAGTGAGAATCTCTTTACAAACATTTTGAGTGGCAAATATGGTTTCAAACAGTATTGGGCTCAAAAGTTAGGTGTTGTATTCACAGCATTCACATCCGCGAACGTGTTAAGATTCTAAAAAACTATCAAACGATCTTAGCTGGCAACCGTATCATAGCTGGCAACCGGTTCAAAACCGCAACTGACCGTGTTATCAAAACCAATTGTTAGCCAATCCATCAAATCAACTCAATTGAACAAGTGTTCCATGTCAGCTAATTTGACAACAACAACAACAAAACATGACATAAACGTCAATTTGTCTACAAATAATCACAATTTGTCTAATTTCTGGTTTAAGCAAATTTGTTTGCTTCTATTTCTGTCTCGTGTGCCCAAACGGCAAATTAAACGCCATCATTAAACTTAATTTGGCCACTGAATAAGTTTGAAAGCGTTTGTGAACTCGGCGGTCACGAAATGGTGTGCAGAGCACAAAAAATACATAAATTGCAGTAGAAAACAATGGTAAACGACGACAACTGCACAACGACGGCAACAGCAACAACAACAATTAACTGAGCTGAAATATTTAAATTTACTAAACTAAAAATAAAAACATGCACCGAAAAGCATTTAGACGCCTCATTTGCGCATGCGCCCCGTGGCGTTCGTTTGCAGCGCCGCACAGCAGCAGAGCCGACATTATACGAGCCCATATAAAAGCAGCTACATACATATGTATGTATGTATGTGTTCAGCGAAAAAGCTGCATCTGCCACTGTAAAAAAATTATGAAAATTTATTTCCACACACACACACACACACACATAGAAACACGCAAATTGTACGAGTACGTACGACAAGGTGGCTGCGTGCACCGCGTTTAGCCACAAAAAGTGACCAGAAAAACGCGAACGCGCGCACTCAATAATGGCGCGCAGCCATACTGCCAAACAAATACATACATACACGTGCACATGCACACGCTGCTGGCACATGCACTCGTACATATGTATGCGTATGTGTATTTGAAGCGATAGCGTGAAATTTTCGAAAAACAAAATAGAAACAACAACGAAAAACCACATGAAATGAAGAAAACAGCAAAAAAAACAACCACAGACAACAAAACGAATTGCCGCGAAAACCGGTCACTGCAACCACCTTCTGCGGTGAGCAGTCGCCGACAAGCGCGCGATACAATTTTAATCCAATGCGACGCGACGACTCGCGGTAACGGTGACTGTGAATGTGCAAGCGATGCTGGTACTTGTATCTGGTGGATACACTGCAGACGTGTAAATGGCGGCGCGCTCCTGCCTCTGCCGCTACAACAAAGGTAACAAATATGCAAAAACAACAACAAAGCAATATTTAATCGCATTGCGAATGCGTTCGAAAGCGTTCGGTTCCAAGCTTTTGCGAATAAACTGCACCAAGCGCCTCCATTTTATTTAATACGCATAAGAATGTGTGTATGTGTGTGTGTGTTAGCGTGTTGGCTGCGTTCATTGCAACTGCTGATAAACACAGCAAAAACAAAAATTACTAGCCATGGGGGCAGTGACCATTTTATGCGCAACCAAAACACGCAAACGCTGCAAATTCCAATCAACGCTTCTTATTCTTGTGCGACACGCAAACCAATAAATTGCATGCGAGAAAAATTGCATGCAAAAGCAATTTCCAGTGTCACAGCAACTACCTTTTGTCTCTCCAACTTTGTTCAAAATAAAAAAAAAAAACTCCAAACGAGAAGCATTTTTCTTGCGGGGGCACGTGTTGCTCTGCCGTTCTCTGAAACCATAATTCAGCAGCAAAACGAGCGTCTAAATTTATGAATGTACCAGCATGAATGAAATGGCAAATGCGTAGATACAAACGGCTCTACATAGACATTTGTTAAATATTTGTTGGTTTTAGGGTAAATATTTTCGTAGGCAGCCCGAAAAGGGCAAACTGAAGCAAAATATTGAATGGAGTCTGCTCCGTTAAATCGTTCAACTCCAACACAACAACAGCAACAATCACCGAATAACAACAGCCATCAGTCATTTCAGCGCCAGTGCTGCCAAATGCGACTATTAGACTAGCGAAGGAATCCACGAAATTACCCCAACGGTATTTCAATAGCATACAGCCGCTTCTAACATTAACACTCCAACAGTTAATCATTAAAACAACAACAGCAACTATTACTACAACTCCAACAAAATAGAAATGAAAAAATCAACTGAAATGTAAAATTCAGAGTTTACTTATATTTGAATTCAAGCCAGCCGAACCGAAACCAATAACAAAAACAAAAACAACAAAATACGCCACCGGGCAGTATCCACTTATCGCGGTGTAGACATCATTCATTAACGCCAATTTTCCACTCTTCAACCAAAAATTTCTACACTCTTTTAATTTAATTAATTAACGCAGTTCTACAAATGCGCATTCATCGTTTATGCGTTTATACAATTTATGCTCGAATCGTTTATGGCATGTGATTAAATCTAAATTATAGTTGCCGGCATTTCATTCTATTTCATCAATTTCCACCAAACTCCATTAATTTTAAAATCTTTATGATTTGAACTGCGCGTGCGATGCGAGTTGCGTTGAGTATCGCCCCTCCTCGGCCCCTATTACTAAACGATTTCCGTGATTCTTGACAATTTACGACATTGTTTCATTGCGGCGACTTTATCTATTAAATTGCGGCGAACTTGCCGATTGCTGAATATCAACCATCGACCACCAGCATTCATTTAATTGAAAAATATGCCCAGAATTTTGCAAAACGTGGCAATCTAGCACCCACATACATGCATATTTATGTTTTGTTTGTGAGTTTGTGATGCGAAGGATCACAAGTCATGGGTTCAATCATGCTTCAAACAATAAAACACAAAGAATTCTTTGATTGGGACGGAAATTGCAATGCTGAAGGGTTAAAGTTTAGGGTAAGAGTTAGGTTAAGTTAAACTAGCTGGACTCGCATGGACTCTGTGCGTGTCCAAATGGACGTCCATAACGTTAAGAGCAACCGTACAGTGCCACACACAGGGTTTCATTTTGGGCGGGTTTTACGTACAACTTTTGAGCAGAATATCATTCGAAACCATATTTTGTACAAGAAATTTTTGTGTTTGGATGGGGTTTGAACCCCCAAAACCCCCCTGTGTGGGCCAATGTAACCGTAAATATACCTACATAAATATACGATCTCTTGTAAAAGCTTTGGTAAAGGCTCTGAAGATTACTTAAAGGCACATTCAGGCCAACAAGTGGGCTCGTTGTGGTACAAGAAAAGTTTAAACCTTAAGCTCATTCGATTTGTAAAGCCAGCGAGTCGGTAATATCGACTTAAGGTATTTGAAAAAGGAGCACCCACGAGGTTCGCACCACTTTTTAAAAAGGGCCGAGCAGTGAGCTGACTTTTAAATTAACTCGGTAGTGCCTAACGGGATCATATGACCACACTAAAAATTGTATCACAAAATTCAAAAGGAAAAGGATTCCGACACTTTCGACTTAACTAATTCTTAGCAAAATGATTGCTGGCGAAAAGCTTCCGACCCATCTTTTGGTATCAACCGGCATAAAACAGTAAATACTCGTATGTTCGGTTTATATATTACAACACAACATTAAAAAGAGCTCAGTCATCACCTCTTGATGTGTCAGAACCGTGGTGCCGAACGCAACGGAAGTTTTGGTGGTTCAAACCCCCCAAATATCTGCTTTTCAAACAAATTTTAAGTAGCAAATATGGATATATTGGACCCAAAATATACAGAAACCTCCCAAAATGAAATACTGTGTGCACCACTGTGTATGTATACACCCTATATTAGGCAATTTTTAATGTTTTATAACGATATTTTTTGAATTCAAACCACATTTTGTGAAGTATGATGAAAAATGGCATCAACCCAAAAGTTTTAGTGGTGTTGATGGATTGTAAATTGACTTTAAAGTTAAAGCAGTGTAAGAAAATTCAATAAATTTCACACACAATTGTTTACAAGTTGCGCCTATACGAGAAAACATTTGAAAAATTCAAACATTTTCTATAAGAAGTACACATTTATAATAAAATAGTTTCCCACTCATGTTGCCTCCTGATGAGTTAAAAGTCTTCAACCCTAATTTATTTCCATTTACTTACTTTTTCAAACATTTTTTCTAACAGAACTATCTCTTACATATAAGATTTAAGGCATTCTACCTAATAAAATTTATATTTTTGAACAGAGATAATAAAAAAATATTTGAGAAGCGAGTTCTCCGTAACTCTCCCCACATTTTTAACTCCTCCACTAAGTTGAGTTGAGTTAGCTTAGAATTTCATTCAGTTTAAAATGTTTGCATATTCTTCATCAGAGTCGTTAATTTTTAACACATTTTGTAAATTTTCACCAACTTTCCTTTAGCAGTTTCCACGTCTCTGCCGTAAAATAATTCAAATAAGGTACACAAAGAAGAATCACTGTAGCGAACACAAGTGTAGCCGACACTTTCTTGGAACACAAAGTAAACCATTAGCCCTCCGAAATAATTGATTTCCCTTATTCGAAATTCTTACATATGCTGCAGTTGCATTTCAACATTGTCTGTTTGATTTTTGTCAAACGAAAAATCCAATTCTCCAGCGAAAGTCTCAAAAGATCCAATTAACACTCGGTTAACCGGTCAACAAACGCTTTCTAACAGCATCAGAATGACCAGCCTGCGAACCAACGCCAGCCCGCCGACCAACTAACCATTTGTCCGCGCAGCCAACACGCAACACTCAAGTAACAATAACAATAGTGCCACAAGCTCGCAGCAATAAAATTACGTTTTAATGTTGTTTGCACAAAAAATATGCTGGCAGCCGAAAGCGAACGCACAAGGCAGCGATTCACGTTGGACAAACAGAAACAAGTACCCTTTCGCGCGGCCGTCAGTGTCGTTGCCGTCGCCGAAATAAGACAAAACCCATTGATTAAGAGCGCAACGGGCACCTGCACTACAGCCGCGGCCCAAACTCCGGCTCCGGCCAATATTGGCTCATCAATAGAAATTCCCAGTATTCGCTCAACTTCAATAAAATCACATTCAAGCGGCGCACGACCAAAGGGGCGACGCGGCGGGCGGACGCACACGAAATACCATTTAATATTCATTTTGCTCACTAACAAATAATGTAAATATTTGAACAATTAATTCACATACGCGATCAAAAAGTGATGGAATATCAAAAGAAGTCTTGGAATTGACAGTCACCCGAGCACACAAAAGCGCGCACACACACGCACTGCCACGCACTGACACAGCGACAACGAAGGACAGTGTGAGAAGTTCCCTGTTCCGTGTGCAGTTCAATTTGACTGTCCAAAAGTGTTTCTTTTGCGATTACGTCGGCAACGATGCCATCGACGTCAGCCGCAGCCGCTGTTGTTGGCTTAATAATAATTTGCGTTTTTTGATTATTTAAATGATATTTTATTTATCGATCTTTTTTGGGCTGTCTTAGTCATTGCCGCAATTGTGCTGTGCGTCCGGCTAAGAAGATGTGTTAACTTGGCGACTAATATTTATGTCAGCCAGTGGCGGCGATTGCGACTGCAGACGTGAGTGTGAACGTGTTGGCATTCAAAACTAATGGGCGAAGTTAATTGCATTTATTTATTGTTACAATTTACACTCTCGAATAGGTTATGGTTTATTTTGCTTATTTATCGAGTTAATTGGATTTTTTAGAAATTAGTGAGTCAATTTTTTTGTGGTGATTACCATGCCAGCTGTTCATTGCATAATGAAAGATGTGAGGTGTGAAGTGTGAAGCTTGAAGAGTCAATTCTCACACGATTATATGTGAGTAAAAAAAACGTCTGTGAACTTCTGAATGCGACTACGTGAAGGCAGAAGATTGCCATTAACCCTCGGATGGACTTTGTCGTCTGGCCAGACGAAATGGTTCAAAAAAATAAAAAAAATCACAGATTCATCTCCTTTTTACAGTGTATTTGTGGGTAACTAAGTAAGTATATATGAACATAATTTGTATATATATATGCAGTATAATCTCGATAATTCGGACACTCGCTAATACGGACAACGCGGTAATTCGGACACTCATTTCTATTGTAGACTCTGTAATCCGGACACTCAATTTCTATTGTAGACTCTGTAATCCGGACACCAGTGTCCGGTTTTTAATTGGCCGAATTATCGAGATTACACTGTACTTACATACGTTGCCTACCATATAAACATAATAAACTTCATCTGTCATTGCGCTTTGCCTTTGTCAGAAGCCTCACCCAGATTTCGTCTGGCCAGACGACAAAGTGCAAATGTGTAGTAACTAATTACTGCCCATCGAAGGGTAAAAATTTGGAACTATGCAGTGAACTAAGACAAGGAAGTGAGTTTCGGTAGGTTTCAAAATGAAAATTGCAAATTATAACAAATTACTGGAGAAAAAGGTGGTTAATATGGCCCATAATATTTCTCACACGCATTTTCAATTGAAAATAACAACATTATTTTTGGATATCTAATGAAATTTTCATATTTAGGGTACAACAATGTCATAAAATAATTCACTTAAGGGGTTATATACCTTTTTGTGGCTCCAAAATCGAAAAAAATGTTTATGACTTATTTTTGAAGTACATACTTTTATCAATTTTTCTGCAAAATTTCATCGAGATCGGGGCACTAGAACCTAAGATACGGCCGTTCATAGCGCGCAGTTTCATGACTACTTAATGTCCACCTAAAACTTTAAACGCGATTATCTCGGAATCGTATTTTTGAAAGAATGCCATCGCGGTGAGCACGATATCCCGCTAACCACTACATCGATCAATTTTAAATTTTGAGGGGTTGTTTGTACATACAATTGCTAATTCGTGAGCGAAGGAATTTTTTTTTCGACAAATTCTTCTATTTTTTTTGGCAAAAAAATCAATTTTTCGACCTTAAAAAATCGACATTTTTGGAAAAAATAGCACTGTAACTGTAAAATTTTTTTTTTCTAAAATCCTTCGTTCACAAACAAGGTAACACTATGTACGAACGTATTTTTTTTTTTTTCAGCTGAGCCGTTTTCTTGATATCATGCTCACCGTCAACCACTGCTAACAAAAGGAGTTCTGCGGCAAGGACTGTAACTTCCCCAATTTTTCGAATTTTCGATTGAAATTTTATACCAATTCACATAAGGACATGTACTTTTATAAACTTTGTATTGCATTTGAATAAAACTATGGTAACATGCCTAAAAAAAAAAATTAAAACCCTGTATTTCCCTACAGAAAAAGGTATATAACCCCTTAACTGCTTAGACGATTGCGGTCTTATCAGTCTTTAGATAAACGGACAAACAGACGAACTAATTGTATTACCTAGCAATTCTAACCTCGTCCTAGTCAACACTGGACAAGAAAGAAAATGTTCTAAGGTTCTTCACATCATTCAAAATCTATAGTATCGATAGTGGCGTTAAAATAAAACCATTGATACTGTAGATAGTACTTTCGACAATTTTAGCGCAAAGCCTTACAAAGCAATCCTCACTTAACCCATTGCTGCCGGGTACCAGTTACGCCCATACGATTTTGATAAAATTTCATACACGACCTAGAAGTGACCCAAAATGATTCAGCTTTATATCTCTGCACGTTGCTGAGATATTCATTAGGTATTTCGCACCCATTACGCAGCAATGGCAACTTTTTTCCATACTTTGTGAAGTGATCAGCTAAACACGTGAACAAAAGTTGTATTTTTTACAGGTGAGTTAGGAGGCAGATTTTTGTGAAGTTCTAAGGCCACTACATTTCGCCACATGTTCCACCTCCAGAAAATTCACGATTTTTGGAGTCTGGTAACTCTAGCTAGATGGCGACATTTTAGGGTGACCTTCACTAGGTTAAGGTAGTTCCATCTTTACCCTAACTATCCCTATCAATGGTTTTGAGAGATCTCAAACATTGAATTTTTTGTGATTTTTGTAAAAAATCAATTTTCATGCGTAAAATTTTACCCATTAGGCAGCAATGGGTTAACATAATAATAACATAATACCGATTAGTAGTGAGAAAGTGTACTGTCGAAAAAGCTTAATAACAATTTGACTATTTTTAAAGTGTTTAGATTCGTTCTACACTAAACTCTATACTGGAAAAAGCCGAAACTGTCCTGCGATAAAAATCAGTATAAAATGGCACGTTCATTTAATTCATTTGTTAGGTTAGGTTAGGTTAGTTTACATCTGTTGAAATAATCTGTATCAAAACACTCTATATTCATAACCGATTTTATGTATTGAAGCAAATTTTTTTTTTCAATAAAAACTCAGTTTCTTGTTTTACTAAGGAAGAGAGCAAAAGAAATATATGTCTCTTTCATTATTCTCTTGCATCATCTGTCACTAGCGAAAGAAATCCAAAATTTCTACCGAGTTGACCATAACCTATATGTAAAACCTTTCATATATTCATTTAAAAATATAAATTTAAATTCTTTAATAAAAAAAATAAAATTGTATAAGTCATATTTTGTGAATCACGACAGCAATTGGAACTATGTATCAAAAAACTTCCGTGCCTCCTTCGCCTAACTGCCCTTCAGCGGTCAGTACAATAGACCATTTTTTTATAAAAAAATCTGACCAATAATATCAGATACAACACTCGATTGTATCTGATATTACACTACACTAATATTTTTGTGTTTTAAATGTTCGCTTTGCAACCATTTCCTCAATGGAAATTTAAGCCTGTAGCTCATTTTGACTGGTTCTACTGTTTTTGGCAAAAGCAACCATAGCCCCGTTGGGGCTGTCAGTGCCCACAACTTACCAAATCGTCTCCTAAATCCGAATCACGTTCAGCATTATTTGAACGGCGGCCAGTACAATCCATAGTATTCAATTGCATTTGATATGAAATTTTCTACCCGCACTTGCAGAATTACTTGCTGGGCTCTTTTGCACTTTTCACTTTGGCACTTTTCTCTCACAAAAGTTGTTGTTTGTTTACAATCACTTTGAGCCGGGCAATTTTCAAGTGGAGTTGAACTTTTTCACTTTTGTCTGCTTTGCTTGTCTGCGCGTCGCTGTCAACGCGCTTCGAATACCGTAAATTATATCGTAAACGTTGGCACCAACAATATTCTCCAAGCAACGCGACGATAGCAACAACCGTTACTGGTTAATCGCCCGACGTTGCCGCAAAGGTTGTTGGAAATTTTGGTTGGTGTGCAAATTGACCAAATAGCGACGCCAAATCGACGTTCACCGTTCAATTTTTACTATTCTTAATTCCGTGATAACTGTGATTTTTGTCTGCTGTGGAAGTATTTGCACTCTTCTTGTATTCTTTTCTTTAATTACGTTTTAAATTATTAATTTTCGATGGAATTTCCTTTCAGCAGCTTTAGTTATTTGTTATTTGTGTTTTCTTGAATTTCCTTCGCTTCAATTAATCCATTATTTCAATTCGGTATTTGATGTCACTTGGGCATTGTACTTGTCACTTGGGACACACTGAACTTACACTTGAACACATTATTCAATTATAACTGAATTAAATCACTTATTTACTTTTCAATCAACTGTTACACCTTTGAAAATTACTTCGCACCTTTGTTAAATCCATTTGAACGCAATTCCCGAGCGAGAACACAGGCAATTCATCTCACAAATTGCACCACTGTGCGCGACCGATCAGATTTCCGCATTTCACTGTGGTCGCCGCCGATCGTTTGCTGTTCCCCCTTTTCACCGCCTTGTCGTTTTTGTTGTTGTTGTGCGGTTGTTTTTCTTGCAAATGACAAAACTCGACGAGCAAAATCAAATCGCAAATCCGTTGCCGAGAAAACCCGTCTACTCGTTGCGTGAACGGCGACGATCGAGACCCGAATGAGAAATGCAAGAGACCGAAAATTCCGACAACGATGATTCAATTCAATTCGATTCAATTCGATTCGACGATTTCGACGATTCGAATTGGAATTGAAAACTGAAACGTGGGCACACGAGCCAAATAAAAGCAACAACAACACGACTAGCAGCAGCTCGGCAATAACAACAACACACACTCACACGAATACGGTGGAACAGACACAAATTCACATTCAGGCACCAACAACGGCCCAGCTTGCACTGTGCGCGGCATTAATTGATGAAAATGTTGATTGGAAGCCGGCGCGAGAGAGAGAGGACAACAACGCCGAATAACAACCACGCCAATCGAATAAGAAATTGTTACCTTTGTGTGTTCCGTTGCCAATCAGTTTCGGTGCGCCACTGAGCGCAGCGCGAAACACTACGGCACCCGAAATGCCATGCCAGACCGCCGCCACTGACGTTTCTATGCGCTGCTATGCTGTTTCTACCTTATTGCCGACTCGTTTCACTTCCGTTTCGCTTGCCAATCATTTGCACACATTGCTGCCGCTGGCGTTGCGGCTGGCGCTGGCGCTGACATTCTCATTAGATTTCCGCGCGGCTGCTCTCTCGGTATCAATTTGGCACCCCCCTCTCGTTGCGCCATTGCGACGGCTTAGATGCGCAGCCAATCCGCGTTCGTTGCTTCTTCACCAGCCTGATGTTGTTGTTATTATTGGCGCTGCCGTTTCTGCTATTGCTGTTGTTGTCAGCGGGTCGCATCTATCGACCGGCAAGTCGGCAAGCTGGCCGGCCAGCAGGTGGTGGAATTACAATCGTATCTTTTCACTATAAAAAATGCGCGCTCTGCGCCGTTGTTGCTGTTTATGTGGCGCGTATTGCGCTCGCGCTCGTGCTCTCATCAAGGTTGCATGAGTGTGTGTGTGTGTCTCGTTTTAGCAGCGCAGCGCGGCGCCATCTCGCTCTATCGCACACGCCGCCGTCTCGTGTCGATTCAATCACAATAATCGCATGCGGTGTGTGTATCTTGTGAGCTTTTTTCGTTTCATTTCGTTTCGCTGGCTTTTGTTTTGCTTCTTTTGCCTTATTCGTATTTCAATAAAAACGCCCTTTCGGCAAATTGTTTTTGCTTTTGCTTCTTCTTTATATGGGCGTGTACATTTTTTTATTCACCCCAGCGCAATTGATTGAAATTCACTCCATGTTGGCGCGCAAGTGTGTGCTGCCGTCTGGCTGGCTGGCTGTCGGTTGCCTGGTTCGCAGCACATCGCTTTTGCCATTTAAGTTGATAGATGGAATGTTTATAATTGAAATTTCTCTTCTACAAAAATTATATGAAATAAAAAAATATGAAAATTTTGTAATTACAAAAATAAATATAAAGCATGAAATAAAACAAATTAATAAAATATATGTATACATAAATAACAACAGCAATTAAATAAACATTTAAAAAAAATTCTACTGAAACATATACAATTTAGGTAGAAACCAAACATCTAAAAAAAACAAAAATAAATCTAAAAATTCCATTATATTTGATTTCTGCATCATTTGATTAATAAATCCTCTAGTTTTTGTTACTGGGGATAGTTTTGAGCGGTAAAAGTGTGATGATGAAAATGATTTTTTATCATACGATTTTTAACTTTCAAGATAGTTTTTAAGTGTGAAAGCAAAGCTTGTTTCACAGAATTTATATTGTCTAATAATGCTAAAAGCAAAAATTAAAAAAAAAACTCTCTGTCTTTGATGAAAAACGTCAATTAACCAGAAAAGAGGTACGGTGTATAGAAGTCTTTGTACCCCCTTAGTTTTCTTTTTTCTCAATTTAAAATTTTCCTCAAATAAGTGCATAGGAAAGTAGGTAGGAGTGGCTGCCCCAAGGTGAAGCCCACTTAGGCCATGACGTCCCATTGTGATGCCACAATCAATCGAACCCAAGTCCACTCAATCATTGAACAAGTTTCAGCTCCTTACGAAGTCTAGTAGACTGTAAATAGTCAAGATTGTTGAAGAAGACGTTGCCTAGGTAAGTCAGCCTTCTTCTAAATAATGTGAGACAAGTGCATAGTAGGTGAAGTGCATTTACTTTCTCTTCCTCGGGCTTACAGCCTCGACAGAAGTCATTAGAAAGCCAACCAAAGAATTTAAAATATTTTCTTTTAAGCAAACCCAACCTTCTTGCATGGGTCCCATGGGTCAGAAAACCCAATCATGGTTCTCATCTGATCGCTTCTTAGTGAGAAATGTTCTCTAAAACAATGCAAGTTAAATGTTGACAAAATTTGCACAGTTAATTCGGTGTTGTCTTAACCCTTTCCTTCCCGAATTATGAAATAGCCATAGAAACAAATTAGAAGTTGGTGAGAGAGGTATTTAAAAGTATTTTGCATCATATTTAAAAT
Organism: Melieria crassipennis; assembly: GCA_963668005.1. Taxonomy (NCBI): domain Eukaryota; kingdom Metazoa; phylum Arthropoda; class Insecta; order Diptera; family Ulidiidae; genus Melieria; species Melieria crassipennis. The sequence goes on along the minus strand of OY764963.1, from coordinate 93,847,960 downwards.
GGTTCCGACTTTCCAGTGGCTGGTGCGAGGAGGTGGTAGCCATACTACACTAGACTACACTGGGCTTTTATGAAGCAAAATTATAACATATTTTATATGAAAACAAAATTTTCCTTTATTTACAAGTTTTAAGAGTTATTTGTTAGAATTTTCGAGTTGTTTGGTGTCCTTTGTTAAACATAGAATATTACATTTTTAGCATTTAATTCTGCTGCCCTGTCGAGCGGGAGCCGTTGCACAAATGTTTACAATTTTCAATGTTCCAAAAAAAAACAAACTACATATTTTGCTGAAAAAGCTCAGAACAATGTTTCTTTTAAGCGATACAATTCATAGAATGGGGAAAAATCGAAAATTATACATCGAAATTCCAAACTTGAATTTGGTAGCCATATCGCTACCATGGGAAGGAAAGGGTTAAGCTCATCTTAGGTTAGTTTCTTGTAAGGAGCTTCTATGAGTACGAAGCTTAACGGTTTAAAGGAGATACACACCAATTTTGTACAACTAAAGCAATACAATTTTTTTTTTAATTTTCAAAATCATTTTTCATCACTTTCGCATGGAGTTACTTATTATCTAATTACCTATTATCTACTTAATTATACAAATTTATTTAAATAAAAAATTTTCTTTCTCCTGCACTTAGACGCATAGAAATTGTTTTCACCTTAAATTCGTGCCCCAATCAGGTCTCAGCGCAGCTCTTTTCCACAAGCACAAATATCGTCCGAAGCCTTTTCTACGCTTTGTTAATGCCTTAAGCCGGTGAAATTCGAGGCAGTCTGTACACGTACCGGTACATATCCATACATGTATGTATGTATTTCTGTACGTGGTTGCCAAACGAATGGGTTTTGTTGTCGGCGCGTCATCTTTATTGACATGGCTTGACAAATTTCCTGTCAAATATTCCTATGAATCGAAAATTCATACCGCTACACACGTCCGCACACATTGACGAATTAACTATATTCAAAACATTGCATTGTGCCGACATAGAGATAAAAACTTGTTAGCACTTCAACTGAATTTGGTGCTTTTTCTACTGCCCCCCCCCCCCCCCTCACTGTTGCACGCTATATTCATTCCCTCTCACCTGTCGCTTTTAAGCTTTTTTGTTAAATTACACCAAGAAAACATCACAACCGCATTTATTGTTCACATCCGCCGTTTGAGTACAAAGAAAAAAGTAATAGGACATCAGCTAATATTGTTTGCCTAATGTGAGCCGTTGTGTTGCCTTAGCTGCACTCTAAGAAATTTTGCCCTGATTTTACTTGCATACAATTTTTGTTCGTCAAGTGCTTGTCTGAAAAGCATCGGAATGATACATATTGGTTGAAAGTAGTTTAATAATCGTTTTGCCATCAACGCAGCTTAACAGCAGAACATAGCTCGCCGCCTGCAGAGAAGAATGGACAGACCGCATAGTCGAAACTGGGCGCGAAGCAATCTTGGCTCACAACTTCAATGCGCACCGCCACTTTCCCACAGCTCGATTTCATTTCTTGTTGGCTTGACAGTTTTTTCTTAATGTATTTTTTTTGTTTTGTTTTTTGCCGGCATTATTTTTGCCGTTGTATACTTGAATTATGTGCGCAACAAAGCGCAACACAGCCATTTTTGGTTGGGGCTTTTGAAATTTTCGTTCAATTGTCGTTCGATTTCAATGTAAGCAATGCTAATCGCATTTAAATTGCCAAATATTTGTTAATAATTTGTTTCATTATCTCGACATGCAAAAGTCTGTCTGTTCGTTGTTCATTGTTCGTACTTTTGCCAATGTTGCTTTGTGTCTTTTCGTTTCGAAGGCGCTTTCTGACGCATTCGAGTTGACTGAAAAATAGCGAGACACGTACGATTTCATTTGCACACTTACACATTTACATTGCACTGTCAACTGTTGGCATGATTTGGGGCTAATTTTGAATTAGTGGATCCCAATGGGGAAAACCTGCAATCGGCTGCAGTTGTGAATATGGATCCCTTGGCTATAGTTGATCTGTTTTGGGTTCGACAAAATACTTAAACATGTGGAAACATATGACTCGATATTTTCATAGGCACTGACCACAAACAAATTTTAATCAACTTCAAAAAGCGTTAATCGATTTCTCTTGTGAGCAACTCAAACGCACATCGATTCGAAATCGATGGCCAATTATCCATTAAGTAGTTATTTTGACTAATTTGATGATTATTTTCAAATTAACATACTGGAATAACCAATCAAAACATTATCCAATTTTAACATTGAGTTCTGGTAATCGACAATGGAGAGGCGGTGATATGTAAAACGGTGGAAGGCAACTTTGCTTGTGCTGCCAGCGGTTTATACAATTAATAAAACACCAGTTAAAACATCATTAATAATAACTACTTCAATTTGTCAGGTACGCAGATAAATAATGGAAAAATTTAAAAAAAAAATAAAATTTGTGTGAGCCACAAACAAAACAACCACCACCAATGATTGCAGACACGGATTTAGAATGAGCCATCAGGGGGCGCATTGTTTGTGTAGTAACATCAATAATACTCTGAAAATTTTTTTAAATAATATCGATAATACAAAATGTTTTAACTTCCTAAAGTATTGCACTCTATTCTGCAAAGTTAATAAATGAGTCGTTTATTTTGAAAGTGGTTTAAGTCCTTAAGTGATTTATATTGAGATATTTAAGGGTTTGTGTTTGATTTGTTTCAAAAATATTTTTAACTGGTATTAATTTTTTTGTATGGCTTTGTGACCTTAAACATGTTAGAATATATAACGTAATACGTTTTGTAAACTTTACTAGAAAAATAAGCTTTGTTTCAAAACTAAAAATGGACTTAAACCACTTTCAAAATAAACGACTCAAATAAGAATAATCAATTTCAAATGCTGCCTGCGTGGTCAATGAGTTGATCTACAAATCAGAGAATTGTGCGTTCATATCTCAGCTCAATGGCAATGTATGAAATGTAAATCATAATTTAGAATCGGCATGAAAGTTCCCTAGTCTTCATCAAGAATTGCACACATAAAATGTATGAATGCGGCCATATCGGCCATGATCCCAAAAAGCAATCCGAAGAGACTTCACAAAAACATTCTATATTCAATATTCGATATTCAAGGTTCAATGCAAAGAAGCCGCGGCCCTCTTTGAAGCTCCCTTTGATCTGCTCCTGGCCGGATTTGTAAAAGACTATGGCCAAAACTGCATTGAATTGCTTTTGTATGCATCAGAGGCTTATTGGGTGAGAACGCCAGGGCACAAACACAAACATACATATACGTATTTAGACAGACACACAGGCATTTTGGCCGAGACAGCCACTACCGTAAACTGCATTAAGCCCAATGGTAGAATAAATGGAATTATTGTTAACGTTTCACTGCGCGTCTTTGCTTCGAAATTGGTTTGCTTTGCTCTGTGTTGATTTGCTTTGCTTTCGATTGATTTTGCTGGTTTGCTTAGGCTCGAGTGGAATTGATGAACAAAGTCAAAGTCGAAGGCTTGTGGCTCATCGATAGCATATCCCGAAGCGTAAGTAAACAAGTTTTCTTTCATTTCATTCCTTATTTAAATTGGTTTTGTTTGTGTTTGCAACAGATTTGAACTGTAAAAAGATCATTAAGCGAACTTTTCTTTCATACATACATACATACAGAAATGCTGGCTTGATTTGATGTAACCAAGTTTTGTGCTTCGCTTCTCATCGTTGAAATGTACTACAAATGACGTTAGAAGAAGAAATGTTGAAATATATTCAATAAAATGGGGGTACTCCTCCAATGTTCTGTGAGAAAAAATATAAAATTCTTTGAAGTTCAAGAGACTATCAAAAACCCTATAATTTGCTCTTCCACATTTAACCCATAAATCTTGACCACATTTGACTACTGCAAAATCCTTGAGCACCGCTGAATGATTAACGTCAGTTCGGTTTGATTACTTTACTGCTTTTCGAGCTCATTTAAAATATCATTTTGAAATTCCATTTTATTGTGCCACACCAGCCAAAGACAATTTCATAACGTAAGCCTTGACGCTCACTAAAAACCACAACAACAAAATGCATTCAGCAGAAATTGTTGCAAAGTCGAAATAAAACTTATGATTAATTCGTTTCCTTTTCGCAAACTTCAATGCGAACTTGAACCTTTGGCCAACGACGCGTCGATGTGTTGCAGCAACGCGTCCACTTCGACCGAAATCAAAACGGCAAATTTATTGCCGCCGCTGATGTGCTTTTGCATTTCTGACTGATCTCGATCGGAGTTGCTAATGACTTTAATCGTTAATCTCTGCCATAAAAATGTTGATTGAATGCAAGCAGCATTGGGCGGCGAATTCAATTTGGTTTTTATTATTGCAACGCAGACTGCAACGTCGAACGGCCGGCTGGCTGCAGCGGCATGCGCGCAGAATCCTTTGGCGATTTCTAACTTTTTGATTTATGACTCTGTCGGCCATAAGCGCGTTGAGCGCTTTCGGGGGCGTAGTTTTTATTATGTACGCATGCGGCTTGGTGCTCTTTCGCTGAGTGTGTGTGTGAATAATTAAAAGTCTGTCCAATTTGCATGGAAAACGATTCAAACGTTTGCAACAGACAATTTTCAATTTATGTACTTATGTATGTATGTCTGTTTGTGTGTAGTTTTCATTATAATGTCAGCGCTTATTTTTGGAGCAACACTGCTGCCCGCCCGAACTCCCGTCGGTCGGCTTCCAAAAACGCATAAACATGCGCGCCGCACCATAATTCACCACAACAGTGCGGCATGATTTTCGAGAGGAATTATAAAACTTATTTTTGTGCTTAATGGGTTTCTGTCAATCACGATGTGTATGTGTGATTGATTAAGTGACAAACAGTTGAAAAATAAGACAAATAAAACAACAAACAACACGCAAATACGAGAAAGTAAGACGAGCATATTAAAATTAAATCAGAGCATTTCGACGGCAGCGCCAGGCAGGGAGCGAAGTCACCGTTCGCGACTTCAGGAACTGGGCACCAGGCACCATTCACCATGAAGTGAAACAAGAGCAACATGAACTTGTCATATGGGAAAACATACACACAAACACACATGTCGACACATACACATTTATTTACACATTAAAGCAAAGGAACGCACCAGCCAAGGAGAGCCGCACACATTCCCCCATCTCCACATTCCCACTTCCACTCCGCCCCCGGTTCGGTCACGGACCCGGACTCGCACTCGTCGCGCACATACATACATACATACATATATGTACCTAGCAATGATAATGATTGCGGTCAGGCTGATGGCTCCTTGGCGGTTCGGCTGCTCGGATGTGGCACACAACGAAATCGCTTTTCAATAAATCGAGCAATTTCAAAACAATGTGCGGCAGGACTGCAACTTGGCATATCGGAATGTTTTGCACAAAATACATTATTTCAAATGAATATTCATACATTTAAATGAACAACATACAAATGCAAAGAAGCAGCAGCGGACAAAAATATGAAATAAAAAACAGCGCCGGTACGTGTGCAGACATACGAGTGTGACACAAATAATGACATTGAGGTATAACATTTGCGTAATACAATAATAATTTTGTTTTAGCAAAACAAAACAACAACAACAACTATATAACTACAATACAATAACACGAATACAGGGCGAAAAGGCACAGCAGAGAAAATTGAATTGTTCACATTCAACACATGTACATATGTATGTCCGTGTACGTATGTAAGTACATATATAAATTAGTCTATTTAGTGCGAAAAAAAGCAAACAAACAAAAAATAAAATAACAATACAACAGGCACTGGGAATATGGTATAAAAATAATTCCATTTACACTTGAGCGGCTTCATTCATTGTGCTGCAATGAAAAATAATCCACTTTAATCATTCTACAATTACAAAATCAATTTGCATGCGACGAGAAACAGTGCGACGAGGACACATGACGACTGCAATGCTGATAAATATTTATTTATTAAAAGAATTGTAAATGCCTAGTGGCTTCTTGATTTTAGATAATCAATTTGCAGGCAATTTTTAGTAAAATTACCTTGAAATAAAATGAATTGGAATGTTACCGTTAGGCCTAACCGATTCATTAACCTTATACGCATTGGCCTCATAAGGGGCTTCCTAACAATATGATTGTAGCGCTCATTAAAATCTAGTAGCCACGCTGCACAGTGATTCGACTCCATACAACCGCGGGACAAAATTAGAAGGAGTGGTCCGTTCTTCATAAATTCATGGTCTGCTGAATTCAAATCTCCATTTTGGTTTTCTTAAAATTTTGTAGTTTGGCAATGACCGAGACTTAAATTTGTGCTTTTCGTCATTTTTGGAAAGCTTTAGCAACAATTCTATTGGCTAGATTTTTCAGATTTTATATTTAATCGGTAACGTCAACATTGATAATTGCAAAGAGTAACAGAAATTGTCTTAGGACCCTTTAGTTTTGCAATAAAAACGATAACAATAGACGTATGTTTTGCCTTTTTGCAGTTTTCTCAATTTTTCATGCTGATTGCATACTTTTAGGGATGAAACAATTAAATTTTGTCGAAAAATAGGTGTTTAGACCACTTTTCAAATTGAATTATTTTCTGAGATCGGAAGATATCGGAGGATGTGTTTACATTATTTGACAAGAAAGAATGCTTCTTAAAATAAAAAAAATCCAGGAACATACCTTCACATACTTTTTAGATGTTTTCCTCTAAGTTTTGCCAATTTTCAGATTTTTAATTTAAAAAAATATTTTGAATTAATAGTGATGTAAAAGCCTCAGGTTTGTAAATTTTAAGAAACCATTAAAAGTGAAAATGGCCACATCATTTCTTAATCTGTATTGAAAGTTTTAGGTAACCATGTATTTTAAAAATTTTGTTTACTCAATAGACTAAAAAACAGAAAATATGTGTTTACATTTTTTTGTGAAAAAAGTTTCAACTTTGAGCCGCTTTTGCACACTAATTAATTTTTTGCGCAGATTTTTTGGGGTTTTGTTAGTTGGAGTTTTACCTTTCAAATGACATCAAAATCATTAAATTCTGAGACTATACATTTTTTGAATTTTGTCTATGGAACGAATCACTTGGCTTGAAAATGTCGGCCAGATGGAGACGAAAATTGGGTAAAAATGTGTTGCTTGTGGTACTTAGAGATCAGCGACAAGGAGGGAAGCCCTGTTGGAAAAACCAAGTAGAAGAAGAGTTATCAATCGTTTGTGTGACTAGAACTGTTGAAGACACTTAGAGAGAGAGGTTTCGTACCAGTTCCCAGCCCCATAACGAGTTGTATACAGTTAAGTAATTGTGTAATTAAATAACGGGCCTCGATAGTCCAGTGAGTAGCGCGCCAGCTTCTCATACCGAGGCCCTAGGTTCGAATCCCAGCTCGGGCTGGTGAAACACTCTATCTACTTCTATCGCTATCTATCGCCCTTGGCAGGCAATGGCAAAACCTTCGAGTGTGAAAAAAAGTTAAACTGTAAATTCCATCCCCTCTTTCCCCCATTCGCTTGAAATATGTGTATTAACACATGTGGGAGAAACACAGTGTTGCTTACACATTCCATAAAAACGGGTGAAATATGCGGTATCACTCTCCTCCCCTACCCTTTCCCTTCTCCTACCCTCCACCATGGGCATAGTAGCTATGGAAGGCTTGAAGCCTTCCTGCATACCCTCACATCATCATTATGTAATTAAATAATCAAGTCAAGTTTCAAACCCTTAGATTACGTTCGCAGTATAACTGTTATCTGTCATGTCCCGGAATAATCAAAACCACCCTAAGAGGTCAGTTTGATTGATCGCTCCTAAACTTCTAAGTGATCTTATCTCATATAAACAAGACCAACCAAACCTTGACGGGATATTCCACCCACACTTTCTGTCGTCCACCTTCCCGTATGGACCATGCCTAGGTTTTCCATCTGCTATAAGACCAATGGCACAATGTGCAGTAAAAACATCTGTGAACCCTAGAAGAGCCATAGAGTGCGTTATAAACTAAAGTGTAGCCATTTACAAACATCGGCTGCTGATACGTTTTACAGTACAGTACAGCTTCCACACTGGCGGTCGATATCCCTCCACAATGTACTCTATCCGCTCTATCGTTTTCAATATACCTCAATGGGCAATCGCCCAACACATTCCTTTATACATTTTAGGGATTGGCAGCATTCTAGCATTCATCTAGATGTGATCCTCTGCGAGGAGTCCAGCGCCTTGATAGCCATCAGGTTGTCCACACAAATAACTTAAACCGTCTTAAACATTCGACAACACTTCATTCCCATTCATTTCATTCAATTTTTAATTCATGCTCTTTGCTAAACTAATTCCCTTTTCTCATGTTTCCAGACTCCTTAACAAACTTTAAATGTTTCATCCGAAATCCCCAGCAGCCTCCGCTAACGCTAACTGGTACCTAATGGTTGAAATGGCACCGCACCGATTTTCCCACCGTGTTACATTATTCGTCATGATTAAAGCAAACATCGGCCACCGGAGCTGTAATTCATCAACGAAAGCGCCCAAGCGACGACAACACGTGACGCGGCGCTGCCACATCGACAGCTCGCAACTGTTCCGTCAGCTGCCGCGAACGCTTCAGCTTTTGTACATCAACCAGTTGACGTTATATGCCGAAAGCTGGTCGACAGGAGGAAAGGGAAAAAGTTATTAATTTGATACCACAGAATTAAAACACAGCCGAACAGCAACAGAAAACATTGACAAAAGAACTCGGCCCAACAATAACAAAAGCAGTTGTTCGCGTCCATTTCCGCGAGACGCGTCTGTGCGGAGATTTCCGAAATTAACTCGACTTGACTTGGCGTTTTCTCGCACGGCCGCAGGCTGATCTGGTTTTATTTATTATGTGCGCGCTGCAATAGTGCCAGCGCGGCAAATCGAAATCTTGTGACGGAATCATTCCCAGAGACAAATGCGCACAAACACGTTGATTAATTAATCCGAACGGGGGCCGCGACGCAACGCGTATAAACAGCGCTCCTAATCCGCGCCGTCGCGGCGTTGCTAGTTTACGAGCGTTTTCGATTGGCCTCGATGTGGCCGGTGGATTGTGTTTGCGCCAGGATGAGGTGATTATTCAATTTTCGAAACACTCTAATTGTTTGGCAGTTGCGATGCGCCAACGGCGAACGGCCAGTGCGAGCAGCGAGCGAGATAAATGAAATAAAATTAAATCATTTTCAATGGAGATCAACTAAAACTGTACACGTTAATGCGGCAAAGTGATCTCTTCGTGGGCAACGGCAGTCCACAAATCTTTTTTAAAAGTTTGATTAATTTGTTTAGCGCTGAACTTGGAATGCCGCATGACACTTGAATAAATTAGTTTATTTTTCTATGAAATAATTTATGAATTTCTTTCGCGACAACTCGATGCTCTGGCCGACGAGCTGCCTTTCCTCTGTATCGGTATGTATTGTGAATATTTTCGCTTTTCTATTTACAATTTGAAAATGTTTAGTTATTATCGAACGAAAACATTATAAACAGCTTTAGAAAAGCGCGGCCCCGTCGCAACAAACGACGTGCAAATGGGCGCATCATTACTTTACTTCATGCGACGACAATTGTCACAATTTGACATAATTATGATGTGTTGCGGTCTTAAAACGCAGCGCACATTTGTCAAACTGCCATCATTCACAAACGTACGACGTTTCATCACGTACGATGTCTTGTAAATCGAACGGCTGAGAAATTGCGACGGCACAACGAGTAATAAAAAGGGGGCATGCCTTTTTACCCACATCGGAGTAACCCTGTGGAGTTTTGAATGCCATCAAGAGTCAGCTCACCTCTGATTGTTCAGAGTCATAAGAATGACCTTTTTTGGCACCTGACACTCAGTTAGGTGATCCAATGCATGAGTCAATCCCAACATCTGAGAGAGAGAGCACCTACAGTGCCAGTATTCTAACCGACCAATATACTTTTCCTTCTTTTTTTTCGTAGGTGTAGAATTCGTTTAGAAGATGAAGTTCCAGACTTATAACAGAGCACAGACGCTCTGCTCTGCTTTTACATCAAATCCTTCACTTTATCCCCAGCTGAGGACAATTTCAAAAGAGCAACTTTTGGCACACACACACACACACGGAACGAAAAACGTTCAACAAATTTGTGATTTGTGCATAAACTTTATGCACATATTCATCATTTTTGAACCAGTGAACGCGTTCATAAAAAGTTTATGAACGCATTCATAAGCCTTCGGGTTTACCGAACGCTCATGAATGCGTTCATAAATTCTATGAACGCATTCATAAGCCTTGTTCATAAACCCGAACGTTTCTGAACGAAATTCATAAAATTTTTGATTTTATTCATAAAAAATTCCTGAAATTCAAAATCCCTAAACAATTTAAAACATTGGTATATTTTTGAATTTTTAGTTTATTTGAAAAATTCTAAAACTTTTTATGGAAACTTACAAAATATGAAAGTGATTTATAGTAAACATGTTAAGTAATTTTGAATAATATTTCTACAAATGCATATTTTGTTTATTAATTATAAATATGAATAATCAATTTTTTAATAATGATATACAAATTCAATAAATTCTCCTTTTATAATAATCAGCATATGGCCCGCATCTTTTACTGCTAAACAAAATTGACAATTAATAGAATTAAAGAATTTATTTATTTATTTATTTTTATTCGACTAACCTGTCTCGCTGGCTGGTAAAAACGTTCATCTACTTCTATCGCTAACCACATGAAGCAGATGAGAATTACAAGAATCGCTCTTGGCAGGCAATGGCAAAACCTCCAAGTGTGAAAGAAAAAACTGCCAATCGCCGTTCGGATTTGGCGTGGCCGAACGAATGGTTTAAGAACGAATTTCTTTAGAAACTTTATGAACGTGTTCAAAAACTGATTCATAAAGTTTATGAAAAAAATGCTAACATTTATGAATTTTTCATAAAAAGTTCACAGTAAAAGTAGCCTGCCCGCTCGGCTCGTACCCGAACCAAAACTGTGAGATTCGGCTTTTATAAAATGGTTTATGAACGAAGTTTCACAAATTTTATGAACGCGTTCATAAACATGTATGAACTGTTTCATAAATTTTATTAAAAAAATCACAAAATGTATGAATTTTTCATAAAAAGTTCAAAATACGAAGGTCGTTCATAAGATTTTTATGAATTATTTTTACCAGTGCAGTTGCACACCAGAGCGAAGTTATTTACTTTGGACTATGGAGACTACATCTCCAACTCGTAATCAAAAAAAGTTCACTATTTTCTATCATTTACCAGTTAACAAAATTTTAAAAATTCTTAAGTTTTCATAAAAATTTCAACGTACACACTTTGCTATAAATATGCATAAAATTTGTTTCTCTTCTAAAATACGTAATGAGAGCATGTTAACCGCCCACCGACTGTCTGGGACACTTTGTTGCAGTCACTTGAATAAGATTCATTGAATTCAAATAAATATTTTATGCTGGAATAAAAACTCAGACAACACAAGACAAACAACTAACAACGCGCCAACCCGGCCAGCAGTTGCTGCTGTCCATTTTATTATAAAATCAACGTTGTCGTTGCCTTTTTTCCTCTAATCGATACAAGTTTTTCTGCTCATGTTCTGCGTTGGCAACATTTTGCGTGCTTGTTTTGTGTGCTCTACACATTTTGAAACGTAGTTTTTGTTGCTATTTTAGAAAACTGTGGAAAAATCCGACTAGCATTGTGATTGATGCCAGAACCGATCCTTGATTAATAGAAGAATGCACGTCCTATCCAACCAGTGGCGCACACAGGATTTTATTTTGCTGGGAGGGGGGTCGGCTTTGAGCTCAATACTATTTGAAACCAAATTTTGTATTAGCAAGTTTCGTATATTGGGGGGTTGAACCCCCAAAACCCACCTGTGTGCGTCACTGTATCCAAGATGCTCCGTTGTTATAAAAAAAAGGTTAAGTTTTGTTCGATAATATTTTCATTTTATGTATAATCGTAGCTTTGAAAATGTTAAAAGACAAAGAAGATTTTTTGAGAAAGCAATACAATAAAATAATAAAAGACCTCAAACAAAAAATCAACAATTAGGAAAACAATTGTTCTACGTAAGCCTAAATTTTTGATTTTCTTCTTTTTTCTAAACTATATCCTTAAAAACCATATCCTTGCATATTTTAGATTATCTCCCTATTAAATAAATAGCAACTTGTACTTATGAGTAGGTCACTCGTTTTAAATTATATTTGACAGATCATTTTTACACATTTAATATAACCAATGAATTTTTTATATACTAAGCAAAAAACAACACTTTTAAAAACATTCTCCCGAAGCTTACTTCACACTTGTTTCTTAAACTTTTATTTATACTCGTGTGTAGCGTGTTCCTAAAAGTCAACAATGCCGTGCACGTTTTTGTTCGGTTATTTATTGAAAATAAATAAGATTCACTTTTGATATCGCAGATAAACAACGATTTCGATTAATTTGTTTTGGCATTCAAATGTGTTTTTCATTTTCATCGTTTCGGAAATATTTGCGTCTTGTCGTTGCTGCTTCTGTTTTTTGTTTTTGTTTTTCAACTTATGCCCCCAAGAAAATAAACAATAGGCAAAACATATATGAATTGCTGTATTTAGAGGGGCCAAGGAAGCGAAACTGATGCTGCGTTATTGCGTCAAGCAACGAGTTGTGCGTCAACAAATTTATAATCTTGTGTAATACTCTGACTATAATTATTAAAGAAATTTAAAAAAATATTTACAGTAGTGAGTTACTTTAAAACTTGTAAAATTTATGAACTCATATATGTATACATATACGAGTATGTATGCTTTTTATACGGCATGTATATGCATATACATATAAATGGCTTAATGAACCGTTCTTTGGGAGACAAAGAACGCTACCGCTCCATCATTTGGCATCACAGTAAGCCTTGTGGTCGAACCTAACCTAGAACTGCGCATCTCGCCACGACCTGCAGTTTAATGTCGATTGTGATCATCAAGCTGACTGTTTTTTTATGGAAAATTATTTTGTTTTCCAATATTTATTGTAGTCTGCTTAGAAGTTAGTCGTCCAAAGAAGTTAGTCATATTTTCCAACATGACCCTTTGGCATGTTGTTCAAAACACTAATCGTGGATTGATGAACAAATACTGTATGTACGTATGTTTCATATTACGAAGCTCTACGTTTTGCAATTCCACTTGCAAATGCATTGAATTTATTTTATTTCTTTTTATTTATTTATTTAGTCTATGCAAAACACCTTAGATAGAGAAGTACATATATACATTAAAAACTTAACATTAAAAGTTATGAGATAATGTCTAGAATCATTGGGAACATTCCTTCAATACCAAACGATTTCAACTTCAAACGATTTCAAGCTGCCACTGATTTTCCAACACAAAAACCAATTTCGACGAGAGGCCCAACTCAATGCAATTTGTTGTTATTGTTCACACATTGTTCTTACATTTAATGGGCACATTTTGCGGCAATAAAAATGCGCTTTCGATTTCTTCGCATACAAATCAACAACCAACTGTTGGCATGTTGTGTGTGTCTGCAACTTACAGATTGATTGCTAAATATTTAAATATTCAAAGTGCCAGCTTCCACAGTGCAGCAAAGATTCAGCTGCTGAATTGTCGAGAAGTTTCGAGTTTTATTTTTTCCATTTATTAACAAAGTCTTGTTAACAAAATGCAACACAGCAACTTAACACTTTGTTTTGCTCCGAAAGCGGCTTTTGCTGTCAGCTGCCGCGGCCCCAAACGAACACAAGCCGCGCATAGAAAGCCCGTTTTGGCGCAGAATTTTATGTGCGCAGTAGCTGTTCCCATTCACACGCGGCCACCAGCAGTCAGTGTGTTGTGGTTGTTGTTGCTGCGGCTGCTGCTACTGGAGCTGTTTGCACGTTGCAGTTTATGTCGTTTTATTGCTGCAAAGTGTTATTATTTCGTACTTTTTCTTTGCTTGTTTTTTGGGCGAGAAGTGAGGATATGCACAACGTTGAAGACATTTTTATTTGTGTAGCTCGATCAGATGTTAGGGTCATAAATTGCAACTGAAAATGCCACACCAGCATAGAGAAAATTAAAATTTGTGCGAAATATTTAGAGAGGACTTTGACTTTTGTGAATTGGTTTAGAATTTAAGGAATTTAAGGATTTAAGGATTTATATTATGTTAGTAAAATCCTGGAGAGAGGTTAGGTAACCTGGCAGCTGACTAATCAAGTAAAAAAGCTATGCACGAAGTTTAAAAGTCTTGAATTGGCTCAGACAGCTTGAACCAGACTTACAGCTTTTCATGACTCAAAACTCTCAGAACTGTAAAGTTGTTAATTTTAAAGACCAGAAAATACATTAAACACTTTTTAATTGTTAAAAACTGAAAGAACTCAAGCAGAACCATGGAAAACTGTAGGACTCAGAGATACGGGCGAGTACGTTTTTTGATTTGGAAGCAGACCATAGAAACTCTTTCATTGTATGTATCAGTGGCGAATTCAGGGCGTGGTTTTGGGGTTTGAAATCCCCCGAAATATTAGGGTCGACTTTAAAACTACATACTTACAAATTAAAAGGCACATACAAAAACATTTATGAATATTAATGAATTACTTTTTAAAACCTCACCCCAAAATATTTTTTTGAATCCGCCCCTGGTATGTATGGTATATAATACCATAGTAGCTTGGGGAAAACTACTAAACAATGTTTGTTCCCGAAATTCTTCCTTAGAGGAGAAATTCTGCTAATCCCGCAACACTGCCTCAAAAAATTTGTTCAAAACTCTAACGATCGCTTTTTAACTGTCCACAACTTTCAACAAATTATCACTGCTTAACAGAACTCGCACACAGCATCTGATTACACACACACACACACACACACAATCATACTTAGAGCGCATCGATTCCGCAGCACATTTTGTCTAAATTACTCTAATTGCAATCTGCATAAGAAAGGCACGTTCCCCATCTATCGCTTCATAATCGCATTTAATCAGCAAACCAATCAATACGTGTTCAACACAAATCGATATCAATTCCAATGCCTTAGTTGTTGTTGTTCTTGTTGCTACCGTTGCCGTGCGCAAACAATGCAATTATCGTGTGCCTCGTCTGCCTCGGCATAGTCTCGAAGCCCTAAGCCAATGATTACATACAATATTGTATACAGTATGCGAGTATATTTGTATGTAGTTACATATGTATGTGTGTAAGTATCAACTGATACCACCAATGTCGAGTGTCTCGTGACCCTTCGGCAGTGCCTCCAAAATAATTTACACATGCGAGCATAAAGTATGAGATAATGAATTCCTCTGCTGAATTCAAGTATTTCGTTAGCATAGATTGACTGCGGACAGTGGTTGTCACTACACAAGTCTTCAACAGCAACAACAACGACAACAACAGACACACATACAATGTCTCCCTCAGTGTTATTAATATCGTTCATAAATATTTTTCCTTGTGTTTAATTATCAAGTTACACAACTGTCTGCGATAATTGTCTGGCTATGCCTGGCCGGTGTCCTTTTGATATTACGGCATTATCCTTTATAAGTTGATAGCAATTGCATTTTAAGTTTTCTTTTACTACTAATTCCGTCGGACTTGGGCCCCCCATTGAACCAGAGCGCACATTTCCACATATCACGTTTTCCACTCCAACTCCTCCCCACTCGCTCTTTGAGATCCTTTGTATGGTTTCTTTCAATGCCGGTACTTCAATTTGCGGTATTTATTATCCCGGCTCTACTGCAGGCATATTCACGCTTCAATTCTGCTGTCTTGGTCACTTCTACTCCTACTTCTAGTGTGGGTGTGTGTGTGTGTGTGTGAGTTGTGGCTGTCACCTGCTGTTTCCGCCGCCTTTTGCACGCCCCAAGTCAATGCTGTGCTTCCTTGGCATTGCATAATGCGCTGTGCTGACTAGCGCTGTGTGAACGCTGTTGTGGTAGGATTAGGGATTCGTTTGTGTACTTGTGTTGGAATTAAAACGACAACAAATTGTGCCTCCACTGAAATTCAGTAAATCACAAAATCTTTCCATTCTTTGTCTGTTTTGTGCAACACCTACAATTTTGTGCAAAATATTGTCCTTTAACACGAGCCTGAAAGTTGCCAAATCAATCATTCAATTCGAATGAATGTAGGAACACAGAGGTCATAGGACAATGGACTCATTGTCACATTTTGAATAGAAGAATTCAATAGCTCAGGCAACGCAACAATTACTTGTCTTTTCAATGAAACAAAATCAATTAAATTAATTTTAATGCTGCTCATAGTTGCAACAATTTAACTACACTGGAAATTTTTTCATAGTTAGTTCATAGATTCATAGTTTTAATGCGTTAATATATTAGAAATTTACTAGGTTTATGGTCATTTTTTAAGGCTCTGGCATTTTTACA
This sequence comes from Melieria crassipennis, assembly GCA_963668005.1. Lineage (NCBI taxonomy): Eukaryota > Metazoa > Arthropoda > Insecta > Diptera > Ulidiidae > Melieria > Melieria crassipennis. The sequence goes on along the minus strand of OY764963.1, from coordinate 93,831,492 downwards.
GTAAAAGGTTTAAGTACGAAACAAGTCATAAGAAGTGGAACTAGTGATTTCAGTGATTCATATCTCATAAAGAAAAATTAAATTAAATTAAATTAATTTAATAAAAATCTAATAAAAAACTGTTCGAAAATTTGTTTTTAGTGTAAGATTAGACCTAATTTTGATCAAATTTTAAGTTCAAAAATTTGACTTCCCGAAGGTACTTCATCATTAAGAACTGCTATTTTATGGGGAGTGCCAGGCCACCTCGAGATATCAGAACAAATTTCAGTGTATGACTAGTTTCTGGTAGAGAAAATCCCACTGAAAATATATTAAAAAAATTGCTCTAAAGGTGCTAGAGAAATCTCAGATTATATTGTCCTATATTATAATGCAAAGCGTGCACTAGATACTTGAATCAAAAAACTAGTACAACATCTTAGAAGAACTATCCTCAGCTTGGTAGTAACGGATTGAAGAAGGTGTCATAATTATAATTGCAGCCATAACGCAAAGTTAGAAATTCGTGTCTGAATTTACTGTCATAAGCAATGAACTGAACACGTCGGTCATGGTATATGCAATACACATGCATCACATACTTATATCTACTTCTATTCAATTCCTTCACAAAATCCCCACCAACGCTGTCTCCGCAATCGTTCAGCCGCACATTCCATCCTTCAACGCTCACATACATTCATACATACTTACATATTAATAATCTTTTCACAATTTCCAACACAATTTAAAATTCATTTGGGGTTTTCCCCTCACCCCCTCCCCCCTTGTTCAAACAAATTCATTTTGCGGTCATCTCATCAACAACAGATCATCACATTCGAAGCACAATGCCAGCCAATCTCGCCCGGCACGACATGCCGTCGTTTAACTCGCCGCATAACAATAACAATAACAAAGCGCACTTTTGTTAACCGAAATATCATACGATATTCATATGACATTTACAAACTACAAAATAATATCATTATTGTTGCTGTGGTTGTTATTGTTGCTATTGTCATTCGTCATTGTGATTTAAAATACAACGCACTGACGTACGAGTACAGCGAAAATGCGCTCGCACCTTCCACGTAGCCACATGAAGACACCAAATCGTCGTTATTACCATTTGTCAGCATTATATGCGTTCAGGTCGTGTAGTACAACGATGCGGACAGTCCGCGGACGTGTCGCCGCTGATTCCACACACACTTGCACAGACACAGATGCATGCATGCAGGTGTGTGCGTGCGCGTGTGAGTCGGTATTGTTACTGAATTGCAGATCTTTCGTTTGTCGTTTGTTAATTGCAGATGAACGCGTCAAAAAGCCGCTTCGACTTCATAACCACAAGACAAATAATAAATATCACTAAGTACACGCACCGTTGTTGGTGTACAAGCCGCAGTCACAGCTGGTGTACAACATCGCAGCCAGTTGATTTCGGTGCGTACAATGTGAGCTTTTGTTGAGCGGAGACATTCACAGTCGTGGCCGTGAGACTCTTGAATGGTGGGGCTGGCGCTGGATACGATTTTTTCGACTTGAAAGTGTGCTTAAATATTGAAAGTGCTTTAGTGTATCAGTAACTATGCGACTAGAAGAGATCCAAAGGCTCTTGTGGGCCTAACTATGCAAGGATGCATAGTATGCATGTATGGTGTATTATGCGCAACAGTCCTGACAGTTGGTTAGAAACCTCTAACTATGTAAACCTAGTCTCAACAGTCGTTTTAAATGTTGGAGCTGCCAGAGCAATTCATCGGTCCTGGAGCTCACATTATCAAGGAAAAGCTGAGCTGACAAGATTGGCAACACCTATTAGAAGAATGTTATAAGTCTGAAGCCTACGATGTGACTTCTGCAAAACCTAATTTTATAATAATTGACTGGTACGACAGCCGGCTTACGCGAGAATAAGGCCTAGCTTCCCGCAACCACCCGTGTTGTGCGTGTGAATTTGTACGCGGGTGGAAGGGACCTACAGTTTTATGCCGGTTCCGAACGGCAGGTTGGGAGCTTTTTCATAAGCAATTTTTACTCTCAGAGGTTTGCCATTTCCAGCTGAGAGGACAGCCACCGAAAGAGAAAACGAGTTTTCCCGTTATTTTTTTTAGGTGTTATTACAGACAGTATTTGAACCTGAGGTTGCTGCCTTCGATTCGCGGTCCAACGCACTAACCAACTGAGCCACGGCGGCTGCTGCAAAACCTACTAGAAGAATATTACAGGCCTTAGCCATGTGAGTCCACTGATGCCAAACTTCCTGTCCATAGTCGTCGCCTGGACATAAGCAAAACCAAATTAAATACAATCAACTACACGAACGTCGCGAACTTTCAGAGCTGCCACGCATAGTTTGGTACCTTGAATCGGGATCGGGTCAAGCCCGAACCCAGTCAACAACAAATATAGAAAAATCAATTTTTGTTTCGGCGAAATCACCTTTAAGATTCAAATATAGTTGCCTTAAAAAAGCTCAAGAAAATCGCTGTTTGTTCAAGATTGTAGGACTAGAAGAAGTTTATTAACCTTTAAGGTTACCTTATTTTACATCCACTTATCTACTAATCTATCCAACAGTTGAAATTAGTAGACCTAATACTGGTTTGGTAATAATGGGACTCGTGGAAATCACTGCGTCTGAAATCAGATGCTCCAGAGTGACCTAAAACCCAAAGAGAGAGAGAGAGGAAGTCCTGTTTGAGGACAGCCAGTGGTCGTGAGCCTGAATATTGATTAACCCAAAAACATGGCACTTGCCGTGGTATAATCATAATATTTAAGTACCTATGAAAATGCGGACAACTTTACTAAATGGCTCTCGACGTAAACGTTCCCCAACTTTCATCAATCAATCAATCGTTTCGCAATAATTTTATTGTACCATCAAATATTTTCTACAAATTAAGTTAACTAACAAATTATCCACCATTGATTTACCATAAATCCCAAACCTGTAAAAGCCATAAAAAGGCCCGTGTTGGTACAACTGTGTTTCGGCACCGTTGTCTTGCAACCGAATGCAGTTTTAATAAACATTTGTTAAAAGATGCAAAAGTGCATTCATCTTGACGATAATTAACAATTCGTTTTCTTTTCGCAAATTTCCATTACATATTCAATTAGTATATTATTACTCACCTTTCCAGTTTTTAATAAAGCCACAACGAAATAAATTAAATAAACAAGTACTCTTTTATTCGCATATTCCACCTACATACATATGTATGTACTATTATGTATTATTCTCCATTGTCGTGCACACAACCCATTGAAAGTGTTTAATGTCTTGTATAATTTTTACCAGAGCACGTTCGCGTCAAGTTACCGCGAAGTGGCGTCTTTTTGTATTTTTATATATTTTTTCCTTTATGTTTATTATTTTTATTTTTCGTTGCAGTAAATGTAGTTGTTGCTTAATGTGCATGAAGTGCTAAAACCATGGCTATGGGCCGAATGCTGCTTACAAAACGCTACAATCGGTCTACTTTCGTCAACATCGCCAACGTCATCTTCATGGCCCATTCGATCGTTCTGCATAGCTACCGCAGCAACAACAACAACAACAACAACAGCAGTAAGAGTAGTTAACTGTAACCAGTGCCAGTTCAGCTATTTGCATGTTCATGGGATCATTTCACAACAAAACTATTTGTACTGTACTCAGGCACACTTTCTGTAAATTAAGCAATAACAACTTATTGTACTTTTCATATTTTACTTTCTATGTTACGTTTTCATACAATGCAGTTGTAAGAAATTCAAGTGAATTTCAAACAATTGACACTACCGCGTTTGTAACTCACCTCAAGAGCGCATTTGATGTACACATTAGTTGGGAAATGTGGTGGATTTTGACCGAATACAAATTAATCGTCTTTCAAAGTTGCACTCAAATCATCCTGGAAGAAAAAAGAAATGAAGTTTTTCAATGACAATTTTAGGAGAATTGCGAGTAGGGAATGAGGGGTACTTTCTCTGCTCGTCTCCGGCGCTTGTTAGAACATGGCTGGCACACTTAGAGGCTCCGAGTTTCACAGACTGGAAGAAGGAAGTTCCTTATAGTGCTCGGATATTCTTAAAACAAAGTCTTTGGACCTCCATTTAATATCGCTAATGACCTCCAGAATTTCCAGAAAACTTTTATTCTACTTCATCATCTCGCACATTTCAACTGACGCCCAACGCGGTGACCTCAAAGAGTCTTAGAAGTCACTGTCCTGTAGGGGGCGTAGCCAGGTTTAACAATTTTTAAAGAATTTAAAATCGGACATTTTCTGCTGACGTCATTTTCTATGGGTCCAAGGCACTAAGGAAATGTACATTTTTAACCGATTTTCAATCAAAATTTCATGATATTTGGTTGATTAGAAGCAGAGTTATTGCGTTTGAAGTCACAGTAAGTTTGTGTCATTGGTACACAATTTTTTTTGTTTTAAACGTAATAAAACTTTTAACAAAACATTTAATTTAAACCACGTCTATGATGATTGTTTATCCCGTGGGAGAGTTCATAAATTGTATACGCGATTTTAAAACGGTCGAGTGGGCATAAATGATGACCAACTGAAATCAGTGATCACCGCACATTCCCTCAAAACTGTGCGTGAATTCAACAAAGATCAACCAAAATCTTCATTGAAAACATTGGATTTGGATTTAAGCATCTCAGAAACATAAATTTTACTATTTTTCTGAAAATTGAGACTATACAGTGATATCTGATCTGATCTTATCGATCGGCACTTGTAACTAATATTTTCACTAATTTGTTGACTAATCTGTTTGACTGTTTTCGCCTCATGCGGCAACGTGCGACTTTCACCTTTTGAAAAAATACATTTGCTGATGAAAGGAAAGCGGTTTGTGGACGTAGAAGCCATTCAAAAGACTTGTATCGACATCCTGAAGGACATTTCGGCTGACGATCTAAAACAATGCGTTGTGTTCGCACGGGACTATTTTTAATAAAACAAATTCGTTTTGTCAAATGTGTTGTTATAATTTTTTTAATTTGTTTAAAGGTAAAAAGACCTTTTTGCTGGTGTAGCATTATTCATAGCATGCATAGTCATCGAAAATGTTGATGACCCAAACCAGATTCCTGGACTTTGCCCAAAATACTTTGCGTCTTATCGGTCATGCACACGGCGCGTGTAATTCTAATTCTTAAGAATATATAGATATTTGTTATTTATGGCGATTCTTTCACATTGAGCCATAAAATAAATATAGTACAACTTTTATGGCAAAGTAGATAAATGCCGAAACGAAACCTAATAAGAAGGCGTGTTACTTTTGCATACTCAAATTATTCACAATGTTTACTTCTGAGCGCCGGCTTTTGAATCACACTCATTCGGCCGTTAGCCAAGTTGTGGACAAGAATGCAGACAAAGTCAAACCGAAGCCACAGAAATAGACAATCGTATATACAGAAGAACTGCATCGAGTCGTCAGCATGACAGGCCCACATTCGAGTAAGGCGGCAGACAGACAGACGTATACCCATACATCCAATCGCCAAACTAGTCGCCGTTCGTTTTGGCACAACTGTCATATCTGTCACATAAACCATGAATCGAGAACGATTTTTGGGTGTTGTCCCGCCGTCACATGGACACCGCTGGCCGCATGACGCATGCCACATGCCGCACACTTTAGTTGTTTTTATGATTGAAGGAAATTAACAAACTATAAAAATTGAGGCATTATGCGCAAATCGGCTGCAAGATTGTTGCAAAGCCGTATGCGAAAAGCGCTTGGGGCGAGTTCAAGTTTGAGGTTAACACATGAATGCACTCGAAGGAAACGGGTTAAAAATCTGATGGCAGTGTGTGCTGTCCGAAGAGAGCAGCGCCTACTTGACACATTTCTCAATGCTTTGGCTGGCTGCACACTAATAAAGTCACTCAAATACGCAAAGTTGCATGCTCCCAAATAACAAATCGTATCATTTTTTGCCGAAACCATGCCACAAGTGCGTGTTGCCAAAGCGTCAATTAGAACGTAGAATCGCTACCGGCTGCCGTCACATTTTGACATCCATTAAAAACGACCCATTACCTAACGATACAATAAAAGGTGCCAAATGAAAACCGAATAAAAAGCACAGCAAGTCATTAGAGCGCGCTTGTTTGGTAGTTGGTAGGTGCACAGCGCACTTCCCGGCCGATTTTCAATATTAATCAGCAGCAATATGGAAAACACATGTTGGCCACGCGAGCGCCTACAATTTCAATATCGAATGTGGCACAAATGGAACAATATCGAACGAGCACAGCAGCAGCAGCGGACAACTTTTCAATTCAAGACATTCGATAGAGTCACCGATGAGACGAGGAGCGTTGGATATTTTTGGAAACGTCATGCACGGCGCGCCGAGGAGCTGTCAGTGTCAGATGTATGTACGTTGAGCGCTGATTGACGTATTCAAATTAAGCAATGATGAGGAAATTCAAAATTATCGGAATAGAGTAAGATTTTTATTTGGTAAATTGAAAACACCTAAAAATAAATAACTTCATTTAGGACTTTTCAACGCTTTGAGTGTTTGGTGTTTCTTTGGAATTTTTGCGACGCAATTTCAACTTGGACTATATTAGTTATACAATATGCTATAAGTATGAAAAAAATAAATAAAATTGTATAGAATTAAGTAGTTGAAAATGTGCCAAGTCGTTGAAGGAACAATGTAGAATTGGTACTGGAAGCTGTGGATTAAGACCAAAATTCCCATAACCATTCATGTCGTTTATTCATTTCATTTACATAAATGAAACGAACATTCAGTGTGAACTTTATAATTAACAAAACGTTGGGGCTTTTCGTGACAGAATTCTTCTATCTTAGAGTTTTGCCACTGTCTGTCGAACGAATAATCGCCGAAAAAACGATTTATTTACTATTTAGGTGTTGGTGTAAGAGTACTCAATGCAAAAGTCAGTAGACGGCAGCGAATAGGGAGAACATGCTTTCGAAAGACCCAAGAAGAACCAAATGAAACATGTTCTTATGACTGGGAAAAAGGGGAAAACACATAAATCTAAGCCACGACTGCGTCATTCATTTATGCTTGAATTCCTGTATTTGGAAGTTTTTATACAAAAGCGATTTTTCTTCTATAATTTCTAGACTTCTGTCAAACCACATATATATATGTACTTCAATCATGGTTTTTTAATCTACTTCCACATTTGTTCCCTTTGAAAAATCTTCAGTTACTGATTGACCGTTCAGGTACTGGCTGACCGTTTCTAATCCTTTGTTCAACCAAAAACAACAACCATAACCAGATCAATTTTTTATGCCACTATGTCCACATTTGCAACTTTTCAGCATCTCAATTTCAGCTGTTTTCCAGTCGTCCAAGTTGTTTGCCGTTACCCCCAGCCGCAACCGAGGTGTGAACTCACCTCGGGGCTCATGTTCGGCTCGATCGAAACACCGCAAAAATTACCCAAATCCAAAGCAGTGGCACAAAAATCAATGAGCCAAAAAAGATTGTGAACCCAAACAGCAGCACCAAAACACACTCGAAATGCCCAAAATGTCAAAAAACAACAATAAAAAACACCGAACGAACAACAAACACAACATGAAAACAAGATATTTATCTCGTGCGAGTGGCAGCGTCACATTTTCTCTCCCGCTGTTCATGTTGTGCTGTTGTTTTTCTTGTTGTTGTGGCTGTAATACTCACTGTGATTGTTGTTGTTGCTGCGCCTGTCTACAGGGTGACAACATGGTCGTTGGCTAATTGTCATCCGAGCGCCGATCGTTGAACGCTGCGAAGGTGCGGAAAGATAAATGATGCCTAATTGACATGTTGGCCGACTGGAGAAGGGCTGTGCGGTGCGGCAAAAGGTGAGCGCTGCACCAGAGCACGCTGGATCCTACTTGGCCGACAACAACAACCAACAGAAGAAAGGCGTTGATCGAAGTGGACACTAATTTGACGGCGAGCACGCAGCGAGATTTCTCAGCTTACTGCAACTAATCGACAACTTTGCGTGTTGCGCAGCAGAGTTGCGTTGCAATTGCAAATAAACATTTATACATTATTTTCGATAGTTAAAGATATTGTATAAAGCGCAAAAAAAGTTAATTTCCAGCGATTGTTTCTGACAATCGTATGCAGCTTGTATTAACCTCTGCGCCTGCGGGTTAATTCGAAAAGCGATTTCACCGCGAAAAGTGATTGCATTGCACAGTAGAAAGGGGGTCGAGACGGGCAGGCAAACAAGCGGAGAGACAGACCCATGGAAAGACATAAACACGCGTTTTCGTGCTGCACGTTTGCCACTGCCCGCCGCATTGCGCCGCAAGGATGCATTGCGCGCGAGACGAGGAGAAAATCGCTTGGCAGGGCATGCCCGTATCTAAAGTAGAATTTGGTGAATGCAACAAAACAACAACAATAACAACAATAATAGTCAGACTGAACGGACTGAGCAACGCATGCAGCCATGATGTATGAAGGTTTTTGATAACTTTTCAGTTGTGAGGTTAAAGCTGAAATGTTTAATGCTCATCGCGTATGCAGCTGCGGATTTCGTGCCGAGGAGGTGCGGTAGAGGGGGGGATGACTGCATCATAAACGTACCTGTGCATGTAGCCTACTCTTTCCGCCAACACAGATGGTGGGCGTGTCATTTTGATATTAATCAGGCAGATACTGCGAAATGTCTTACCTGTCTGTCTGTCTGTCAGTGTGAGTCTGTGTTGGAGGGCATGCAGACAAAAACAAAAGCCGATTGCTCTTAAGGATTTCTTGATTTGCAGATTTGTGTTATGATTCTTTGCAAAATATTATCGAATTTAAAAATTGTTGATTTCTGGTATTAAGATGAGGTTTTGAAAAATGCAATTTTGAATTATTGAATAAGAGTTCCCATTAATTTGGTAAGCAACTTTAGAAGTGTGGGTTGTGCGTATGGACCAGCGAATTAAGTCAAATTATTCAGCTCGTTACTTCAAACCCAAACCGAACCAATGCAATTTTCAAATTCCTGCGGTCGCAATTCCTTCAGTTATTTAGCTTCAGGACATCGACAGACCCACTTGGAAGCGAAAGCATTAAAGTGATCACATTCTGTTTCTACCATATTTACATATGTACAGTACTTTTCGTTTATAACGAACCCGTTTAAAATGATTTCCCGCCTGAAACGAACCAATTTCAAAAGTACGCGCTATATGTTTTCGCTTATTACGGACCCCTTTTAAAGCGAACTTTCGGTTAAAACGAACCATTTTGCCCAGTCGCTCGAAGTTCGCTTTTAAGCGAAAAGTACTGTATTTGTTTTATCAATGACAAAAACTTATAGAGCAGCGCTTGAGTGATGTATAAATTAGCCGAGACATTTATTGACCCTTGCAGCGGTTTGAAAAACAGTGCTTGCACAAGTCAAACTGGAAGCACACGTAATACAACATAACACCGATCGGACGGAACCCCATAATTAAGTTCAATTACTTCATATACTGGGCATAAGTGACGTTGATTAATGAGTGCGCGAAATTCTGTATCCAAAAATACAGCAGAAACGTAAAAGAAAATAAATAAAACAGTGCAGTTGGGTGTTAGGAGACAAGAAACTATAGAGTGAAAATGCCTAAATGTACTGATTTTTATGTATATTTTTTTATATTCATTTATGTATGTACATACGAGAGTGTGTGTGAGTGTGCGTTAGTTATTACTGAACAGTGTCTGCACTTTGGGCCCTGCCACAAAAAACCGCTCGCTCGATCGAATGCTGCCGCCTGAAACGTGCGGAAGCACACATGATACACTTTTCATTAATATACTTATATAGTATGTATCATACATATTAACAAAAAATGTGTATTTTTTATACTTTTATGCAGAGGAAGACGAGTAAACGAGTAATTGCGGTTTGGCGTTGCCAGCGAATTGTATGAGATTTGAAAGCTGAAAGCGAACTAAAAAAAAACACAAGAAACCATATCATAAGAAGAAGGAGGAGAAGAAGAAGAAGAGCAAAATGGTGGCAAATATGGCGCGCGGGCATACAAGTGAATGTTGTGAGCAGCGACAACGACCCAAAAGCGACAGACAACAGACAATTTTGCCTGCCGGCCTGAAAGACAGACACCGCAGACTGAACTGAGCCGCAGACGAAGCACGTCCAGACAGACAGATAAACTGGCAGACAGATAGTAAGACAGATAGACAGAAAGTCCGAAGAAAGGCGCGCAGAACGCAAAAGGCAGGAAATGCCATCATTAATTAATCTAAAAATAGTTTGATTGATAAGTTATTTGTTTTAATACACATTCACCATTTACATTCATACATACATTCGTGCGCACTCACCAACAACCACAACAACAACAACAACAGAACGAACAAAATAATAATACCAGCTAGGCAACAACAACAACAACAATAGCATAACGCTTAGTACGCTGCGGTTGCCACAAGGCATATGCTCGCTTATGCCAGCCGTAGCGCCTAATTGAATTTACCATTCATCTATTCGATACATGGACGATGGTTTTTTCTTCACTTTTTCTCTCTGCCACAATATTTAGAGCAATTATTTCAATTATGTGTGCAGCGGCGAGAAAACATTTTGGCAACGCCTTGAGCGGCTCGCTTGAATTCATTAAAATATGAAGTCATATTAATTTATTATTCGGCAGTTCGGTGTAAAAGTTAATTACCAATCATTTCACATGATGAGAAAATGGTTCAAAGGCTTTTATTGCTGGCCGCTTGGCTGCGCTGTGCCGCATGCGGTGTTTTTCAGCGCGGATCGGCTGCCTCCAAATTTGAAAAAAGGAATACAATTTTTGTATTTTTCGGTTAATTGAAAAACTTGAGCAGCTTTTAATAAAATTTTATTTTATCGTAATATCATTTTTATTCTGTTGAGCCATTAACTTTTTAATGTTAATTTTAATTTAAAAATTTTTCAAAACAGTTTCCATATTAAGTTTTTCGTCACATACATATTTCAACTAGAACCACTTTCGATGTACAATTTTATTCAATTCATTCAGTTCACCAGTTCAGCTCGCACTGCACTCCAGTTGCTTGTAAACCATTTAATTCATTAATTTATTTCTGCATTAATACTTTTACATTAAATATTATTGCCAATTACATTCAATCAACAATCACCGATTCAATATTTACCTTAAATGCGTCCACAACAACATATCCTCGCCACGAATTCAACGCCACGCAATCCACAGCTACGCCAATGCCACAAATTTGCACATCGCCAATGCGTCTGGAAGAGTAGGAAATTCGAAATTAATTGCAACATTTACTACAACATGCAACATGTAACATGGAACAGTACGAGCACAACAGAATTCGTTACGGCCACAAACGCTGGCGCGGAACTTTTACGAGCACAGCGTGCGCGCCACACGATCAATCGATTACGAACGAATTTGAAAAGTGCAGAGCGGCGCGCATGAAGGCAGCAGCACCACCAGACAGACGACCCACTGCGCTCCAAACAACGTCACAGCGGACAACACTGGCACACGCACACACACTCACACACAGTGCGTGGAGCCGGCGGACATCAGCTGGTGCTGGCGTTGGCGCTGTTGTTGGTGTTCGCCGGGCAACATGTGATCGGTGCCATGTCGCCGCAATGCCAACACCACATCCGACGCATTGCCGTA